>WSXT02156732.1:0-10153 GCA_011762715.2 Neuroterus valhalla | reverse complement strand
ATAGGTTTGAAGGGTTTTCAATAAATTTTATTATTGAAAACCCATCAAGATAGATCCTATTCAGGCGAATTACATGGATTCTATAATAAAATAATATTAGCGACCATGTCAAACTACGACAGTAGCTGGTTACTGGGTCGTGTCGGTGGTTGACTGTGCTCAAGAATTTTCGTTTCCTGCAGTTTTCCACTCTTCTGACCAAATGTTCAGGCGAATGCGAGCGTTTTGAACAAAAAATCCAGCTGCAGACGGTAGGGGTTTCAGAGATTAAAAATTCCACATTGAAATGTAAAACCCCGAAAATGGTATAAATGGAGTAAAAAATCTAATCTAATGTATTAGCAACCATGTCGTAATTCTGTGAATATGGATTTTTCCTCAAAATTTTGACTTTGCACATCGTTTAGATATTATTTGATCCATTGGAAATTTTGCAAAACTTTGATTTTTGTTTAATTTAACTTTTTGTTTCCAGGCATTTTCTTTTATTTACTCAATTTCCAAAGTTAATCTGAAACAGCAAAAAATTGGGTAGACTCTAAATTCATAAGATATAATCCTACAAATATTATTATTGGGAAAAATTATAATTATGAACAGCATTCACAACAAACATAGAATAATAATATTAAAACAAAATGAATGTCCTGTTATATATTATAATCATTATTAATATTATTATTATTATTACTTTAAAATAATGATATTTTTATTTTATAAGATAGTTCAAATAATTATCTATAATAATTGAAGATTCATTAATTGGTATCATTTGTGAAAAATGATTCAGGTGGTATCAAGAAAAATTTTCAATAATGGTTTTCATAATAGTGAACAACGCTATATATCTTTTCCTCGTTCTGAAATAGAATGACTGATTTATCTGTAGTTTAGAAAACAACTGACAAATCAGTCACTTATTTTGACTGAGAATCCGTCATTCTAAGTGACACATTCATTTAGTCACTCAAAATGACTGATTTATCAGTAAAAACGATGGATATGTCAGTCGAAATGACTGATTAATCAGTCAAAGTATGCTTGACTCATTCAATCAGTCATTTTTGACTGATTCAGATTGAGAGCGTACCCTAAAATTCTTGCAATTTGTAATAAAAACTTGAAGGTAGCCACTGATCTCAAGCTTCGTATTCTATTTATCAATTATATAATATTTGTATTTGGTCATAATCACTCTACGCTATTTGTTGATCATAACCGTATACAATAAAATGTCAAAAACATTTGTTATATTCAATTTTTAGAAAATGATGAGAAAGCAAGCTTTGAAATATTTAAATTGTTGCTTTCATTTTTTCTAAGATTTGATCATTATCTGAAGAAATAGTCTCTTTTTCAAAATTAATTTGGAATCGTTATTCTAAACTCCAAAATTCTGAATCATGAAACTGATTTTTTAGCTCAATGTGGAATTTATACCAAAATAAAAGTTAAGAAAAGAAAATTAGCAGCGAAAGCATTCATAGTTATTACAGTTTTCAAAGAATTTTTTTTTCGAATAATTTTCGTATAGGATTGAGTATTGGCAAATGAGTAAACTCGCAGAAATTGGAGAAATCATTCAATTAATGTATAAAAATTTCAGTATTTTCTTAAATTGTACACTTTTTCATTTTTTTTCAATAGATATTTCCAACACTTTAAATACATTAAAAATTTGGATGCTATCGATCGTTTACAATGAAATATTTCAATTTTTATTATCTTGAATAAAGATACCCAATAAAATTCCTAAAATTCCAAATTACATTCATTATAAATGAAATGTCTGGAAATATTTTGTTCTCAACATGAACTTTTCATGATTCAAGGATTTTTTAAAATAATCCTTTAGAAGCTACAACTTTAAATACATATTTTTTTCATTTCTGTCTTTGAAACGGATTTTTCTGATAAAAATGCAGGAAAGAGTATAATTGGATTTCGATTGGCTCTTAATTAAGAGGGGCGTTGGAAATAATATTAGAGGAAATAATTTGTAGGTAGTAGAGTTTTGGTGACATTTGAGAGGAAATTGATGTCACTTTGAATGACGAGATATGATAATTAGAGTGATATGAAACGAGAAAATGATGATGGGGTTACGATCGATGAATTTCTCGCGCTGTAGTGCATATCGCGAATTAACCGGAATCAGTGTGGCCGACACATTAGTTGTTATTCACCAGATAGGAATGCGAATATTCGGTGTGCGGAGGGATGCGTCCATCCCAGAAATTTCAACAGCCGCCCTGATTTCGTGTCCCGCCGCTGACCACCAAAAGTCTCAAATTCCGCTGGAAATAGTTCCCAAATTAACCATCGTTTTCAAAATCCCCTGCTCTGATTAGAGATTAGAAATATTCTTTCCCGATTCCCTCCAATATTTCAGAATAAAATTAGTTCAAAAAGTTTGATCATTCTTTTATATAAAAAAGAGTTATCACGTATTGAGTTTATCATCTGGATGTTATTTTCAGAAAAAATTTTACGAATAGTATTAAAGCTTTTTTTTTATAAAATCAGAAAATTCTCACCTCTTGAAGCGTTGTTATCCATTCAATTTATCCAGAGTCATGTAATCCAAACAGTAGAATGTGTTATATAATTTCTTGAACACATCCTTTTTATAGAATAAAAATCAGCGGAGTAAGGAAATACTATCTGAATAAGTTGAAAAGGAAAGTAACGGTGTAAGTAATTGAAGAAAATAACTTTTCTAAATATAAATAAAAAATTTCAATAATATGAAGGATTTGGAATAAAAGTTTTGGAGGAAATTAATTCCAATAAAATGAAAATCGTGTATCGCGAGTTGAGAGGACGATTGTGTGGGTCGTTATAGAATGAAGAGTCTTGAGTGAAGTGCAAATCGATAGAGACCTCATACAGGAAGTAGCCAACTCACAGAAAATAGCAGATAACTGTTTAAAGTTGAAACTCCCATTATTGATTTTATTTCAAGCTATTTATGGTTTTACCTACAAATAATAATCGTTTATTTTCCAAATTTGAATACGGTTGCGTTTGCAAAATATAGTTAACGATTGAATGTACTGTGTGTTGAAAAGGGTTTGGGGAAGGTCGCGGAATTAGCGCGAATTTTTCCGCGGCTCGGGGCGTACTGACCTCGCCCTTATTTTTCGCCCCGGATCTGTACTTTCCCCTTTTCCCGCATACCCTCGCTAGACTCTACAAGGAATTTTTACGATTCTGCGCGGAAAAATGCGTTTTTCCACTGGCGAGCGTGCGCGTCCTCTTACCCCTTTTTCCCCTATTCCGTTCTGGCAAAGTTTTTTTCACGAGCACGCATTGTTTTTGCGATACGCTGTACCAGAGAGACGACCTGCGGTCGATGAAGAATCCAAAGCCCTTGAGTTCTTAAATGAGAAAGAAGAAATAAATTTCAGATTTAAATATCTCCGAAGATATTTTAGGAACCGTTCATTTATTGCTAGATTATAATATTTCTTGGAGTGTATTAAATGTAAAATCTGATTGTAAGCAAAGAAAAATAACTGTGAATTATATCATCAAAGAATATTCAAATGCTCAAATGTGTATTAGTAGGCGAATAAAGATATTCACATATGTATATGTGTACCCAATGGGTGCGTTTGTATTTTGAACATAATTTTGGGTACAGAAAGAAATATTTTTTAGCCGTTATTTACTTGAGCAGGATCATCAAAGGAACGACTCTACTTATATTTTATATATTTTCATCACAAAATATTTCGAAGGTATCAAAATTTTATGACGTGTGTGTATATGTGTGTGTGTGTTACTTCGGGAAATATACTCATGAAGAAAATTTTGAATACCAGGCACAAGATTAATTATTTTGATGCGCAGATTTTCATAGAATTCTCAATTAGTTTAAACAGAATAATATGAAGAACTTTAAATAACTTCCATTTCCATTAATCTGTAAAAAATATCGTGACATTTTTCTACAATTTGTTAAAGATTAATCCACAAGCAACCTAATAAAGATTTATTATTATTATTATTATTATTATTATATAATATTGTCAAAGTGCATTTTCGTTTGTATCATTTTATGTCACATCTTTATCTCGCTCTTCACAAATGATGAACAATGCGTTCATATTTTATGAACATTGCATATGTTTTTATGAATTTCAGGTTATGTCTGATTTTCCACAGTCGAAAACCTCTGATTTATATTTACAGGAAGTTCGAGAAATATTGTCGAATTGATGATGAGAGGAATTCCTGACTGCTGAACATTATTTCAAAAAATTTCAGGAGAAATTATTTATTGAAATGCGACAAAAATCTAAGACATTTTCCCGAAATGTAAGTGTATATTATATCATCACGAATTCTCAGGTTTCGAAACCTTCGAATGAAAAAAAAACATGTTTTGCGACAGTTACTGTCTGTCTGTCGTTGCCGTTGTCACGCTGTCCCCTGATATCATGAATGACAAAAATAATAGAATGATGATGAAAATTATTTGAGAAAAATTAATAAAATATAAAAATTATTAACTAAAAAAACGAATTTGAAAAATGGCATGACTAGCGCAAAAATTTTCGAATAAAATTATGCAATCTCACATCTTGGAATACCAGAATAACTTGAATTCAAAAATTTATAATTTTAGAGTGCAGTTTACATTTTTCATAATTTTTATATTTAGTGACTAGAATTATTTCATTATAAATATTTATTGATTTGGAGGTTTTTATTAAAATAAAGGTATTTCAAAACTAATAAATCAATATAACTGTTTATCGAGCTTAATTCTATACCATTAAATTCTGTAATGTATTTATAATTTAGAAGGAAAAAATAGAGTAAGTTTTTACAGAAACAACCTTTGAAAATAAAACATTACTTAATTTTTACTCATCATTGTCATGCATTTTCTTCAACTTTTTTATATTCAAAAAAATTATTCAATTCTAATTGAAAAGCTCCTAATGAAATAAGCATAATTTTAAAATTGCTACGTAGAGACATTAGGACTCGTATCCGATTTAGCCAGGAAACTAAGGATTCCTAATAACATAGTTCAAGGTTAAATTTATATAATAAATAATTGAAAAAAATTGTAATAACCCTTAACTTTCCACTGGTACTTTATCCAACATTCTGAAGTATGTCAAAAGTGATACTTTCACACTAAAAAGTTAATTAATTTTCTACAATTTGAAAGAAATTCTACTGTAAAAAAAAAAGATGTAAAACATCGATGTAATGAGAAATATTTACTTCAACGTATCATAAATACAAAAAAATGAGCTACTCGAATGATTCTAGTTTGTAAATAAGGAGAAATCGAGATTTAAATTGATAATACGAAAAAAGCGAATATAGAGGAAGTTGATATTTTAAAAAATGAAAAAATAAAACTGAATGATTAAACATTCCGGTATATACATGAATGTTATACCTAAAACTGAATTTAGGTTCATGTGAAAAAGTGGAAAAATCATGAAACTTTACAAGAAAGCGAAAGCTGGAGCTGCGAACGTAATTTGGAATGAGATTTTAATCGAAAAGATGTTTAAACCAAAATCGAGTTGGTTTGCACAATACAAGAAAGTATGCTCTACTCCCAAATTGAACAATTAAAATATTTTTTATAGCACATGCATGATTTCAGGACTTTTCGACGCCTATGAAGCGGGGCTGAAGCTCTAATTTTCACTCCCTAGGGAGAAAAAGTACTTTTCACTCACTAGGGAGAAAAAAATACTTTTTAGTCCCTAGAGGAGTAAAAAGTGACGTCAGAGATGGATAATGAAACTTAGACATCTATGAGCTTCCATTCTACGATGATCATCCTACTCACCGTAAAAATTTTGAGGAAATTTTTGTTGCAGATAATAGAATTTCACGGTAATTTATGGAAAGTTATTATACATAAATTATAAAATAACCGTATATAACATCAAATTTTCGAAAATTTATGGAAATTCATTGAAATGTTCAAATTGGATTCTGGGTTACTTATCTCAAGTTACCATGAATTACTTGTGAAATTACTATAAATTACCAAAAATTTCCTCAAATTTCCGGAAATTTATGCAAATTTTAAACTTGAATTTTGGGTTACTTATTTTAGGTTACCATAAATTACCTGTAAAATTACTATAAATTACCGAAAGTTTTCATAAATTTCCGAAATTTATGGAAATGTTAAAAATTGAATTTCGGCAGATTCATGGTAAGTCACCATATTTTCCTGTAAAATCACCATAAATGGCCGAAAATTTCAATAAATTTCTGGGAATTTTCAAATTAAATTCTGGGTAATTTATCTTAAGTTGCCATAAATTAACTGTGAGAACACTGTAATTTACAGAAAATGTTCATAAATTTCTGAAAAATTTCAAATTGAATTTTGGGTAATTTAGGTTAATCACCATATTTTACTGTAAGCTTATCATGAATGACCAGGAATTTCTATTAATTTCTACAAATTTATAGAAATTTTTAAATTGAATTCTGGGTAATTCATCTTAAGTTACCATGAATTTCCTGTGAGAATACTGTAACTTAAGGGAGATTTTCATGAATTTCTGGAAATGTCTGAAATATTTCAAATCGAATTTCGGGTGATTTATGGTAATTCACCATATTTTCCTGTAAGATTATCATACATGACCGAAAATTTCTTACAATTTCTGGAAATTTATAGGAAATTTTCGGATTGAATTCTAGGTAATTTAACTTGAGTTACCATAAATTTCCTGTGAGAATACTGTTATTTACGGAGAATTTTCATGAATTTCTGGAAATATTTTAAATTGAATTTTGGGTGATTTTTAAAACGTGAAAGCACCATATTTTCCTGAAAAATTATCATAAGTGCCGAAAATTTCTATCAATTTCTTGAAATTCATAGAAATTTCTGAATTTAATTCCGGGTAGTTTATCTTAAGTTACCATAAAGTGCCTGCGAGAATAGTATAATTTACGGAAAATTTTCATGAATTTCTGTAAATTTCTGGAAATATTTCAAATTGAATTTTAAATGATTTACGGTAAATCACCATATTCTCTTGTAAAATTACCATAAATGATCAAAAATTTCCATAAATTTCTGGAGATACATAGAAATTTCTAAATCTAATTTTGAACTCCTGAACTTCTTAGCTATCATGACACCTTTTTTCGAACTTCAATATTGGCTGGAATCGTGACTGTATTTCGATAAATGTCTGAGATGTCATAAATGTCATTGGTTATTAAAAATATCGTATGCGCCAAGGGGGAGAGGGACTTTTTCAACTCGTACTTAAAACATACATTCGTCGGAAAAGTCCCTCTTCTCCCCCTGGGTGCATAATGTACTATATTGTGCCTTTAGTCGATTCCGTGTCTCAAATATGTTGCAACTCAAAACTGCACCGAACTTGGTGAACTTTTGAGCTTTGGCGTTGAAATGCGCAATATTGAAAACATTTGTAAAGATTTATATAAAATTTATGGAGGAAGTAGCTGATTAGTTGATACAAATTTTTGTATGTTTTGTAATTTAACTTTAATTTCTACAACATTCTCGGAAAGCAAAATTTCGAAGTGCTGCTACAGAAAAAAAGTATCATACTACAGAATAATAGGAAAAACAGAATAAAACAAACATACTTTACGTTTCAAATTTTGAATGACACGCGAACTTCCATAAAAGCCCGAATTTCCCCAAAATTAACCAAAAAACGGTTCCAGAATTAACCCAAATTCATTGAACAAAAACTTGATCAAGGTTTATTCTAAATTATTTTTAATTTCTCTTCAAATCGTATTACGTCTTCGAGGGAAGTATTATACGACCCCACAAATAATATCCAACTACCCCATACAAAATCCTCCTAAACTCCAACATTTCGTAAATTTCCTATCGCAGCAACCAATCTTAATCAAACTCTCAGAAAGGAATCTTCCCCGATCACGTAGCCAGTTCCTTGTACCCTTACCTTAACCCAGGGTTTTCGAGGGTGGAAATGAGAGAAGGACTACCCGGCCGGCTAACCCCCGCGAGGCCATAAATTCGCTCTTCGTCCTGCCCGAAATTCTACCTTCTGCCTTCTACAGGTCGTTGTACAATGTACATGTGCCTACATACGACTCTTCTTCAATAGTGTTGGTTTCGGTTATTCTGTGATAAGGACCAAGAATATATATATATAGAGCAGTATATAAATTCGCCTCGCGGAATAAGGATCGGGGCATGCAACCCCCTTTCAGACGTCGCGTCGCTCGGGTACACCCTAGCGAGAAAGGAGGGTGGGAGGTTCGTTCGGGGTCGTCGGATGGTTTTCACCAAACTGGAAGGAGGCACCTTCTTGGATCAATAAATGATTAAGCATTCACAAAATGGCGGGTTCTGCAGGGGCGGAGAAATAATATAATCTACCTTAGACTCTCTGCAGCGTCTACTTCTACCCCCGCCCCCCACCCCCGTTAGCACGACTCGCGGGATTCACTCGGTTCTCACAAACCCCTTTTCAACTCACCTCACCCTTGGGTTGCTTTCCTTCTCACTTCCTCTTTCTCTTACTCTTCCTCATTCACCCCTTTCCTCCTCTTACCTCTTGTCCTCTTACTCCTCTTACCTCTCACTCCGCTCTTCCCTCGGCACCGTCAGCAGACTTTGGAGAACTCCGCTAATACCTACGTGGTTCTACCGTAGAGGATGGTACCGTTCGGCACCATTAGACTATTTGAATCTCGACTTTTGAGATGCCTCGAATAGTTCCAGACGCCCCATGTGAGCGAATTCTATTGTCAGGGAGCACGTCTGCATACTTGTGTGCTTAGGAGCAGTCATAATCTTCCTCGAGAAGGTTCCTACAATCCTACATTGTGGAAACTTGCAATGTGGTCTTTCATTTTTTATAAGGATTTGCATGAGGTGATGCGGAGAAGTTAGATCAGTTCTTGAATATGATAGTACACGGAAAACTCCATATAGCTGTGACAGCGCTACAGACTTATTAAATTTTCAAAATGCTGTGTGACGTCCTGTTTTTCCGGGACATGTCCTGTTTTAGCCCCATCTGTCCTGGTGTCCTGTTTTTTTCTTTGAAACACGCAAAATGTCCTGTTTTTGAGGAAGCACTGTTTTTGGCAAAAAATCTTTTGTTCTTCTACAACCGCAGTTGTATGTCTCAGCATAATGGGGCCGGAGACATAACAGACGGCGGTGTCGTCTGCTATACACATATATTGCACAGTGTTGACGTGTATTTTGAATCAAGTTTAAAGCATTAATTGCGAAATGCCAGGTATGTGTGTGGCATTTGGGTGTAAGAATAAAGGCAAACATACCTTTTCGAATGATAAAAATCGAAGGAAAAAGTGGATAATGGCTATTAAACGGGAAAGTTTCTGTCCGAGTTCAGCGTCGCAGTTGTGCTCGACACAATTTACCACGGAGGATTATTGCACCAAAGGTTTGCATTCGTGTAAATTTTTTTGATTAAATAAAATAAACATTAAGAGAAACGACAATTTTGTTCATCATTTCCACTCAAGATTTTTTCTGTGCCTTCTTTACCACGAGTATAAAATCATAGCAAGAGTCCCTAACCTCTACACCACGATCTGTCAAATCACTTTCCTCCCTCGACTCTCAGTTTCACAATCTTTGTCACACAATTTATGCTTTTTGTAGTCCATTTACCATGTCATATAAAAAATTAACATTGTAATTTCATATTGATTTTGTTTAGCATAAGCGATCAACCTAGAGGAGAAAATAGATCCATCACACTCGTCACCGGCAAAATCATCTAACCTCAAAACACTATCTTACCTACCACAGTTTCTTGTAACAAAAACCTAATCATTAACTGCAGCTTCAAACTGAAACATTGGTATTTAATTCCGTTCTCACGTTATACTGAACACTGTAATCCATTTTTCTATTTTTTCAAAAATAATTATATCACTAGGTTCTTTATTACACTTTCACATTCTCATCACATCGTACATTTCGTAACCAAAACAATTGCGCGCCGTTGTCCTAACACCTGCGCAAAAGTCATGTCTCCAAACTCAGTACTGCCCTCTACGCTTAGCTTGTGGCAGTAGTAGAGTGTGCTAGTTGACAGGTGGTGGAGAAGTTTTATGAAATTTGTGTTGAAGGTGTGAATAGAGGGGAAGGTTGGAA
>WSXT02156721.1:0-10153 GCA_011762715.2 Neuroterus valhalla | reverse complement strand
TAGAGAATAATTAACTTTTGAGACAAAATTTTCAGGCAAAAACAATAATTTTGAACTGGAAAAAGAACAATCTCCAAAAAAATAATGGATTCTTCAAAGAATCAGAATAATTTTTAATCAAAACAGATGAATTTGGATCCAAAAAAGTAATAATATACTTTTCAATAGAGAATAATTAATTTTTAAGACAAAATTTTCACACAAAAACAATAATTTTTGACTGGAAAAAGAACAATTTTCAAGAAAATAGTTTATTCTTTGAAGAATCAGAATAATTTTTTATAAAAAAATATCAATTTGGAACCCAAAATGTAATACTATACTTTTCAATAGAGAATAATTAATTTTTGAGACAAAATTTTCAGGCGAAAACAATAATTTTCAACTGGAAAAAGGAACAATTTTTAAGAAAATAGTCCATTTTTTCAAGAATCAAAATACTTTCCAATCAAAACAGATCAATTCGTAATAAAAAAAATTAACAGTTGACTTTTCAATAGAGAATAATTGACTTATGAGAAAAATTGTCTGATTTTCTTAATGGGCTCTATTTACTAAGTTCGCATTTGAAGAAATACGGGAGGGGGTGATGTTTTTCGGAAATAGGAGTAAAAGAGAGTATAGGTAAATGAGTTAAGAGTAGGATCTGAGAAATTCTGGAGAATTCTGAAGAAATTTTCTGCACTGATCTAAAGCTGTGGAAAAATCTGAGGGAGCTGAAGATCTCTTTATTTGCAACCTGGCAGCACTGATAACCACACCGACATGACAGGTGAGACAGAGACGGTTCTCGGCTCTAAAAACAAACGTGCAAAAAGGAGAAAGAGAATGACATGTCTGACACCTGGTTCCGCATATTTACATATAAAATGCGATATTGGCGATTTATACGCATTTCGGTGAGGAAGATAGATGCTTGCGCGGTTGGCTTGGTATCGTTAGTCTGGCTCACAGGCATGCAAAGATGCGCCCCGTTAGATATTGCACATTGAAGCGAGCATCTAAATAAACGTATGTTTATTTAAACGCGCTGGAACCTGCGCAAAAGGGGTGTCGTAATGTTCTTTCGGGGCCATTGTGCCGTTGAGGTGAATGCCTCGAAACGTGTGAAAAGGAAGGGACAAAGGGAGAAAAAAAAGAATCTTCCTTGGTTCTCAGGCGATCTCCAGACGACCGGACCGGGCGCAAAGAGCTGAACTCGTTTTAAAGGGCTACGAGAAAACCAGACGCACCATATTGTCGGCGCTTTAATACAGGGTGTTCACCTTCATCCAAATCTTTCAGCAGATTTCATAAGAATAAGGGTTTTCATGAAGTTTTGAATAAGAGAATATTTCTTTATTATTTAGAGATTCCTACCTTAATGACTTTATACGCATTCTAGGGCTTCAGCGGTTTAGGTCCGTGCTAAGTTTCTGGGATGCACTCGAAAGAGCGGTTGACGTTTTAATATAATGTTGCGCAAATTTATTGCTACCTATCCAAAATTGTCGTATAAGTACTGCCGAGATTCCTATTGGACACTAGTGGCGAATAGAAATCAGCTGAAGCGGCGTAAGTAAATCAACTGTGCAAGTAGAAGAAATTTCAGAGAGTTCCCGTATTGGCATCACTCAGTCGCGCGCGTAATGGGCATCAATAATGCCAACCCATTAACGTAATTATATATGTGATTGTCACATGTTTTCAACCATAATCTTAAAAGTCTAATTTTTCTCATTTAGCTATCACTCAAGAGGCTCAAGAGTCGTCGAAAGCCGAGTTTTCGATGCACTTTTTATGAAAAATATCGTACACGACGAGTGGCCAATGGCGGAGATCACTGACTCGTGTGGTGCTGCCCTTGCTTCGCTCAGGCCAGCAACTCCATACTTGTCAGCAATCTTAGCCACTCGCCACTCGCCATGTAATGTACTATTTATTCAAGAGTAAACAATTTTTACTGTTATGTAAGTTAACGCATACTGCAGTTCAAGCGGTTCATGTTCATGCTAAGTTTTCAGAAGTTCTCAAAGGTACGGTTGACGTTATACTATTATGTTGCGCAAATTTATTGCTACCTGTTCGAATATTTGCGAATAATTTGAGATAATTCGAGAAAATATGGATACTTAGTATAGGCATGAAACATTTGAGCTTTAGAATGCTCTAGGAGATTTTAATGTAGAAATATTGGAACAGAACTAATCCTGAATGATGAGTAAAGACATTCATTGAAAACAAAGTCTTCCAAGTGGAATCACAATCATTTAGAGTCAAAAACACGTTTGGTGTTAGAAGTTTGGCATTGTTTCTTACTTAAGAGGAAACAATTTTCACTGTTATGTGAATGAACGTATTCTACAGACAAAGTGGTTCATGTCCGTGCTAAGTTTCTAGAAGTTCTTGAAGGTCCTGATGACGTCATGCGATTATATTGCGCAAATTCATCGCTGTCTATCCGAATATTTGCGAATGATTTGAAATCCTTTGATGAGATATACAAGTTCAGTATAAATGATTAACATTTGAGCTTCAGAATGGTCCAGAAGACGGTAAGGTAGGAATCTTGATATGGAGCTCCTCCTGCCTATCCACTAAGGTTTGGTACCCTTAGCACTATTTCTGATTTCATGAACGATCGCCCGATCCGTCTGAACCTCAATTTGGGCAGCAAAGAGACCCTTAGTAGAATAGCTGGACGTCGGTTTAGGTCCTTATCTTGAATGTATATATTTCTGACAAGTTCTGGTTTAGCCCTGATTGGAATTTAAGAACAAAAAATTTCTAATCAGGAAATATGAGGGTCCTAGTCTGTTCCATTTCATTGAAATGTCTCCAATTCCCAAAAAACGCTTAAAATTTTATTCCTGATTAAGAATGCGTCTTTATAGTTAAACTTGGCTTGGTAGAATTTTGGCCCTTCAGCTTGAGAATTGAACATTTTGGTTGGTATTTTTCGCCCTCTATACGCAAAAATATTAATTGCTCACCAATTCATGGTTTATCACCTCTTTTAATGGAAATTCAACAATTTGACTGCAATATCACCTTTTTGACTATGATTGCCGAACTATTAAAAAGTTATATTTTTGGATTAAAAATTCAACGCCTATGTAGCTTATTCGTCTCTGTAGGTTGCGAATTCCACAATTTTGTTAAGTATTTTCTCTCTTCTCAACTCAAATTCCGTATTCTGGTTCGAAACTCGGATTCTGTGAAAGTTAATTCTGCTGAAAATGCAATTGTTCCGTTGAAAATTCATATTTTTCGGTTGAAAATGCAACTGTTTTGTAGAAAATCCGACCTCTTGGCTTGGGATTTCAACAGTTTGGTTGAAACTTTTTCTTTTGACTTAGGGATCCATTTCGGTTGAAAATAATTTTCCTTGATGGAAATCATGTTTTGGGACGTCAGGGGTGGAAAATTCAATTCTTTCTGGCACTTCTTCGTTTTATTGGAAATTCCTTCCTTCTGGTGGGAATTTGATCTTTTTTGGTTGTAATTGCAAAAGCTTGATTGAGGATTTACCTATCTAATAGTTTTGGGATTTTCCCTTGAGAATTGATCTTGCTGGGTTGGAACTTGAATAATTTTTCAAAAATTTACCCACTTTCTTCAAAATTCACTTTTGCTGTTGCGAAAAATGTGAGTATCTTTCCATTTTTATTTTGTATGAAATGTTTTTCGAGCAGAAATTGGATTTATTCAGTTAAACATAAATTGATTAATTGAATCAATTGATTTCCGATATGTTTGATCCATTTCATTTCTTGTGCAAAATTTAACAAAAACGCCCAAAAATGAGCTTGTTTGATAAAAATTTATATTTGAGGATTCGATCTAATCAAGAGCTTTGTAGGAAAATAGTGTATTTTATTTGGAAATTCCTTTCTCTCCTCGAATGGAATAGTTCGATTATTAAGCTTAAAATCCATAATTTAGGGTTAATAATCAACTTTTGTGAAGAAAATCTCTCTTTTTTATTAGGAAGAATCTGTTTTGTTGGAGTTTAATAACTTTATCATTAGAAGCATTCTCTTTTTTCTTTGAAAAAATATTATCCTCGGGTTTAAAATTCAACTGTTCTGTCGGAAATGCGTTTTTGACCTGAAGATTCCTTTCTCTTGGTGGAAAGGTTTATTTACGTTAAAAGTAAAGAATTAGGTTAAGAGGGATCTGTTTTGTTGAAAGTTAAAAAATTTGAATAGAATCAGCTCTTTTGTTGAAAATTATTCTCTGTGTTGTAAATTCAATTGTTCTGTTGCAAATTTGAATTTCTGGTTTGAAAATTCAACTGTTTTGTGTATAATTCATAGTTTTTATTATAATTCAATAATAAATTATAAATTATCAGATTATTAGAGTTCAATAAATCAACCTTTCTGTTGAGAAATAGATATTTTTCGTTTATGAATTTTATTTATTTGTAGAAAATTCTTCTATTCTGGTAGAAATTTGATGTATTTTAGCTGAAAATTCAACCTTTTTTTTAAAGATTCATGACCCTTCCAGTTGAAAATTCTATTGCTCCGTTGGAATATTTTTTTTCGTTTAAAAATTCTAAACCTTTAGTTGCACTTTTTTCCTCATTGACTTGAGAATCTTTTTTCATTAAAAATTCAAAATATTGGTAGGAGAAGGAATCTTCTTGTTGAAAAGAATCTCTTTTGTGAAAAATCAACAATTTTGTAGAAATTTTTGGTCGAAAATTATAAAATTTGTTTGAAATTTGCGTTCTTCTCGAAAAAAATATTCCTTGGTTGAACATTTTTTTTCCAAGCTACAAAAAAGTGATTGACTTCTTGATTAGATATTGAACTACGTTCTAAAAAATTAGCTTCCTTTCCGTGGTTGGATTTTTATTCCATAATTTTTTTCTATATTCAATGAGTAGAATTTGGTAGTGCCTGGATAGGGGTTCTAGCTAGGGCCTGGCTAAAACAGCAATACATAACTAGTGCGGCCCCCTCTACCCATTCTGGTTATCCTCTGATTAGAAATATGGCAATAACTACTGGCAAAGAAAACGTCCACCGCGAGCAAAGAGGCGCTGTTGTATCAAAATTATCTCGGCTGCCGCATATTATTAGCATTAGTCTTGATACGTCTATTTGAACAGTGTTTTTTGAACGGGATAAAAATGCTGCTACCCTCTTTAAAAAAATTGCGTGAGTATGCTCTTGCATACATAATCATCAACGCTAAAATTCAAACAGCAAACTTGTATCTGTTGATCAGTATATTTGATCTTGAGTCGTTTAGGCCATTCTTAACGCTTAACAACAACAATACTTTCTCCAACAGGACTTTTTACTGCAATAGTAGCACTACCAAATTTTGGTATTTTGTGGGAACTCGAATAAGTGTTAATATATTTTTTTCGGAGTAGCCATTGACAACACATCACATACTGCCTTAAAAAGTATTGCTTCCTTTTCTATGGTTCCGTGAGAATTCCATTTTTCGACTTTTATATTATTTTCATAAAGTTGTCATTTGATTGCAATGTATTAATCCGGCACACAATTAATTTGGGTCGCATGTAATCAAGTGCAACACGAACCTGAACAATGCTACGTGACGCCTGCAAGCAGCCATGTTGGTTGGTTCGCGAGATGGCCGTCAGGTCTCGTAATTAAAGGTAAAATTTCCAATACAGGGCCCTTATAAACCTCGATCTCAATTTTTACATTTGTAGTTTTTTAGGTGTTATGCATTATTGCTCTTGTCCTTCTTTTCGTCTGTGTTGATCGAGAATACTTGAAACTTAACTCATTTCACGTGGAATTATATAAACTCTACAAGGCTTCTTCAATATTCATCATACGAAATTTTATTTTAAACATGGATGGACGAAAGGTCCTGGGTTCAGATACCAGTGGAGTTAAAGAGCTTTAAAATTTCACATCTAGTATAAATGACGTGAATGTATTTAAAAAAAAAATTTTACCAGTTAATTGGGTTTGTGCAGTTGAGTTCTAGTTTGCGAATAGTATACCGAATCTTCTGTTGGAACTGATCGAAAATGACTGAAAATCTTGGGTTAAAATTGTAGGCAGAGTTTTGTCCTCACTCAATAATTATGCAATTTTTGTGATTTCGGGAAAATATCTTCAGCATTCACTGTGATTGAGATTGAAATCCATTTTTCAGAGACCACCCTTTATAAAGTATCTTTCTGCCGTCCAGACTGCATTATCATTCGTCTGTTTTGATTTTGGTTCCTCCACAGGAGCCAGTCTGCACGTGCACGAGCATTAGCGTAAAAAGAATTTTAACCCTTAAGTGGCATCCCTTCTAAAGAATAAATTGACCGTATAATCAAGTAACTTCTTAAGGTGCATTTGGTTTCTGATAACAGCTTATTTTTTCTGCAGCAAAGGATTATGATCATTATTATTCCATTAGATTATACATATTAGTTCGAATTTTTATCCTATGTTTACCTTTTTTTGGTCTTGACATATCGATATATCCCCCCCCTTACAGGAAATTGATAAATAAATGCCTCCAATAAATGCCTGTCTGCTACCATATTTTTATTTGCAACACTTGCATTTTTCTGAAAATTTTATCAGAGCAGTGGAAAAGTGCTGGAAACCGGCCGATTTCCAGGATTTCCATTTGTTTACTTCTTCTCGTTTTAATGTGTTCTTTTTGTTAAAAATTGAATTTCACAACTGAAAAATTTATCATTAAATATTCAGTCAAAATAAAATTCGTTTTATGCATATCAAAAACTCGTGTCACGATGTTTGTCGCCACTAAACTCCAAAATAACATAACTGATCATGTTATTATTTTATATTCTGTGTGTAATTTGGTCTAACTTTACGGGAAGGTTAATTTTTATTTCGATTAATGAACTCAACATTTCTGCATTGTAAACTAAATGCTTATTGTGGTATATAGAGTTATCGCTATTTGTAATTCCCAAAAGTTCCCAACAGATACCGTTGTAAGTTAGTTTATTGACCGATGCTTCAATATTCCACGTTGTCTAGATTGAGTTGGACAGCAATAGATGGCGTCATGTTTCGATTTTTCGATGCTACAATCTTTTTCACGTCACATGTGTTATCTTCATTCACATACGTGCATTATTTTCTCATTTAATTATGATTGTGCTGTGTATCGTTGATCTAAAAAATTAATAAAGTCATAATAATATTCATGCGACTGTTTTGAATAGTTCAGTATAATATCAATTCAACGTATTATGAATGAGCCACAGCAACGCGCGGTAAGGTCTGCTAGTGTATATATGTTATTTCGTGATGAAATGAACTCTATTATTGAAAGTTAATATCTTTGTGTTGGAAATTCGCTGTGTTCGAAATTTCAATAGACAATAATTTACACCCTATTATGGATCACATCAGCTGATCTCCGATGAACCGCACATTAGTACAGAATTGTAAAAGGGGGTTATACTGATTATACTTATGAATCTTTTACTTTCGACTTTTCGGGCTAGAGAGTGTATTACAAAAGAAGGTTTCTCACGGTGGTTCAAATTTTTTCTTTCTTCCAAATTTTATGTTCCCTAATGACGGTTGTTATTCGTATAAACTCAAAAGCGTCCATTGGCCGAGGATTAGAACGCGAATTCGTTTGTCGAAAGGAAATAAAACAAGAAAAGAAAAAGAGGGAACAACCTCGCCAAACCACATCCCAACCACGGCATCCTGATCTCAAGCGAATAAGCCTATGCATCAAAGTTTTCATCTCAACTTTCCTAATGTTTATTATTCCAATCATTACTTTGAAATGGTCAAATTTGTAGAAGATAAATTATCAAGAAATTACATACATACAACATTTTCAACAAAGCATAAATTTGCCAAAGAATATAAATAATATATATCATAAGAAAAAATGGTGTGTGCACAGCTCCTGAAGATCGGCAATGTAGAACATAAGTCTAGCAAAGTTTTATAAAAATTCGAGCAGACATAGTCAAATAGAATAGATACTGAAATTTGATCTTTCGTACAGCTGAATTTTTCTAGATTCAACAGAAGTAATTTCACATTAACTGATACATCGAATTATCCACCATCTCTGAAGAAGAAGTAGAATATAGGATAATCTGAAAGTCAGCTCTACGTTTGAAAATTGGAATGCATCTCTGAAATAACTGCCTCCTTGAATTAGTTCAGAACACAAGCACCACGAGCACATCCAATCGGACCCGTCGAACGCGAGAAGTAGCATGCGCTACTGGTGGTCACTCTGTGAATTGAAAAACATGGTCGACCGCAGTAGACACGTTCGTATTGTTTTGTATGGGGGCCGCAAAGAAAAAAGGTATTATTACTGATTAAGGACGTGCAAACTGTTGTCACTGCGATTAGATAATTTGTGCGAAATCGCGAAAGCTACTTGTTTCTCATTTTTCTATAAGAATTTGACACACGGTATGCAAATTACAAAATACAGTATTAAATTGAAAAAAGTTACTTATCGTAGAAAAATGTAACACAAGTGAGTTTCAGAAAATAATTATTTTCTTCAAGAATAAGATTAAAAGTTTCAATAAATTCATGTACGATGATTGGAATGTGAAAGACGATGATTGTATAGATAAAAATGTGCCCGCTGAGCGGGCACATTCTCGTCGCGCGCTTTGCGCGTGGCCCGCTTCGCTCGCAAGTTTCAGCGCGCCTAGGGCGCGCGTCTTAAGAATCTCGCGCTTTGGGCTCGATGGTAATCTCACCTCGCGCTACGCGCTCGGCCTTTTTACGTGCCTACAGTTGTATATAAAGCTTTTGGAACTCAAGAGCGAAATGTCGACTTCTTTGATTTGATGATTAAAGCTTCTCCGGCTTCAACGAATACATTCTCATCGCGTGTCTCATGCTGCGCACTCGATCAAAGTTTCTCCAAAACGATAGAAATATTTTGTTGCCTAACTTTTTTCACATGTGTAGCTTTTCTAGAATTTTTTTCGGATATTTTTTGGGTGAATAACTTTTTCCTTCCAATCTTCTGTGTTAGCCTTAGTCCTTTTTTTCAAAAATTTTATTATTCCATTTCTATGATTATTTTTTCTGATTGAAATGAAACCTTCATATCCTGTTGAAGAAGTTGATAACACATTTGAAGATATTTTCCAGGTGAAGAACTTGTGTCTATTTGATTATTCCTAAGCTTGTGTCAATTGTCCAAAAGTTCATTTTTTTCATTTTTTACAATGTTTTTATAAATGAAGCAAAAACTACTTGTCCTATCGAAAAGTTGATATTATGAAATTTGTAGATCTTTTTTTGGTGCACAAGTTTACTGTATTTTAATTTTCCCGCACCTTGCATAGTTTGACCAAAAAATAAAAGTTTCTATTTTTCAATATTTTTTGTGCGACCAAGATTTGAATCTTCAATTTTTTGAGAAAACGCGAAAAGTTGGAAAGCTTATCTCGGAAGATTCCCAAAAAGAAATATTTTTTCCTTCAGACTTTTTTTCATATCTTGCGTTGTTTGACTGAAAATTCTCATTTTCGTTTACATTTTTGAATTTTGAAAATGCCATAACGCTGACAATTTTGTTTTCTCAAAAAAAACTATGAGGATATTGCTTCACTTTTGACCAACTACAAGAAACCTTACTTAAAATTCTTGAGTTTTTGAAAAAAAAATCCAAAAAAAATTTTGAAATTCTCCCCCTCTCTCATTTTCGATCCAAAACAGCTGGTTAACGAACTTGACTTGTATTTTCGGTCCCTAAAAATGTTTGCCAAAGCACGATCGAATATCATCATTCTTTCAAAAGTTATGGAGTTCACTGATTATTTCCCATTATTTTTGGTGCGATCAAAATTGGAATTTTCGATTTTTTGAGAAATTCAAAAAGTTGTATTCATCATCTTGTAGGGCTCCCAAAAAGAAACATTTTTGTTCTTCAACTTTTTTTCATATCTTGCGTTGTTTGGCAAAAAACCCTAATTTTTGTTTATATTTTTGGATTTTGAAAATGCCATAACTCTGATATTTTTGTTCCCATAAAAAAAATCATGAGGATAAAATGTTTCAATTTGTACTTACTGCAGGAAGCCGTACTTAAAATTTTTGAGTCTTGGAAAAAATAGTCTTAAAAATTTTCAAAATGCTCCACCCTTTTGAGTATCCATCCAAAATAGCTGGCTAACGGGTCTCAAAACGTGGACATTTGA
>WSXT02156710.1:0-10153 GCA_011762715.2 Neuroterus valhalla | reverse complement strand
ATAGAATAGCTTATTTTCAAAAAATACATTTTGGTTCTGTCCACTTGAGGGACGTCTTTTTGTCACTCTTCCTTCACCTCATTGTTATACGTAAATGCCCTTGTCGGACCTCAAAGCGTCAAAGCTTCAAGTTACACATGTCCGTTCCGCTTGGAGCGAATGAGGGAAAAAAATTATTCAGGTAGTCTGAATAAGAATGTCTGGAGCAAGTGAAAGTAAGATGGAACTAGACTAAGTAATTTGTCCCAAAAAATTTAAACGGAATCATTTAAGATTACAATTATTTTATTGTGAAACATACTACATTAAACTATTACATTCATACATTTACACGCATATACAAATAGGGACACATATAATATTATAAAATGCATTCCAAAATTTCTTATCAATCGAATAGAATTGAATCTGGATTGTAATTTCATATGTTGCATTCATCAATTTGCGAACAAGAATCGTTCATGGAATAGAAGGGAATTTCTTTAGGTATATCTCTGCAATTTTCGGAACAATTTAGAACTTTTCCTAAGTCGTTTTTAGACAAGGTGATGGGAATCTATAAATAAATAGTTTCACATGGTTAATCATCTTCTAATTCCGTAACTGATCCTTGTTATATCCAGTCTAGTCAATATACGATTAATAACTAAATGGACGGAATAAGATAAGGATTTATACTAAGTTAAAGAAAATTCAGTATTTTTAAAGAATATAATGACAATGTCTGTAAATAATATATAAATGAAAGTATGATACAGATTTCTTATTAAATATAATATAAAATTACCTAAAATCGTCGATTTACGTATCAATTTTTGACGAGGACCTCGTGAATAGTGCTCTAGTGTAAGGCGCATAATATGTATTAGCAACTTGCGGATTGGGTTTTGCGTAACTTGTCACGGGAATTGGATACTGATAAACTGGACTAGCGATTCCACTGTAAGGTAACTGAACTTGAGCATAGCCTGTGTTTGGAATTTGTGACTGAGGTACTGTATTGAAATTATTTCCTCCTTGGTAACCTCCACTAACAGGATACCCTGGAGTTCCATAATTGTTGTAACCTGGAAAAATATTTCCACTGTTGGGACTATTTTGTTGATTAGTGGAATCTGGTCTTCCAGCGTTCATAGACGGCTGAATACTAGGGTTCGAAAATCCAGGTCTTGGCGAGTTCATAGTTGGAGCATTGTAATTGGGACTCCCAGGTCGTACACTGTTGTTTATGGGACGAAGATTGTTGGGATAATTTCCTGGTTGCTGGTTGTTGCTCATATTTGACATGCTAAAGTTAGCAATTCCAGGCCTTCCAGTAATGTTCATAGGTGTGAAATTGTTAAGATTCCCAAGTTGACCATTGATATTCTGAGCTGGGTAATTATTGCCAGGATTTGTAAATTGTCCATTGTTGTTCATTGGCTGATAAGTATTGCTAGGATTTGTAAATTGGTTGTTCATTGGTTGATAAGTATTGCTAGGATTTGAAAATGGTCGATTGTTATTTATTGGTTGATAATTATTGCTAGGACTTATGAATTGTTCGTTGTTGTTCATTGGTTGATTATTGTAGTTAGGATTTACAGGCAATTTCTGGCTCATAGGTTGATTATTGTAGTTTGTATTTCCAAATTGTCCGTTGTTCATAGGTGGATAATTGAAGCCATTATTCGCGTTTCCCCCATTGTTATTCGGATAGCCGTAGGGATTTGGCCGCCAGTTGTTGTAATTTCCGGAATCGAGATTTCCATTCCTTGGATTCCAGTCACTGTTACCGTAATTATTATTGATGAATGGATCAATCTGGAATGAATTTTTCAAATAGAAAGAAATTGAAATTTATTATTCCTTGAGAATTATTGCAAGTGCATACAGAAATATCGATCAGATCTGTAGACACTTGTAAGTTATTCTTGAAGGATCGACAATTTTATACAGTTTCATGAACAATAATTGTTCTTTTGTTGTTTAGATATGATATAGAAATGCTTGACTTATTTGTAATCAGCAAGATCTGTGAAGGTAAAAATTTGAATTGTATAAACACTACTGTAAAGATCCACTATATTTGCTATTCATTTGAGTTAAACTTTTTTTCCTAATAAAAAATAAAATGAATGAAGACGTAAGATATCATTCTTACCGGACGCGAAGGATTGAAATTGTTGTTTCTGTATGATCCATCCATTTCAGAAAAATATTGAGAAGCTGGGGTATATTTTTGTAAAATATTTCTTAGTTCTCCAGTGTCTATTGAAAAATTGGAGTTTTGTGGGTTTGAGCCATCCTTATTCATATTACGCAATAAGTGAACAAGTTCACTTTGAACGGCGTTCAAAACTTGGTCTGTCAATTCCTTTCCATCCGGATCATTTGTATTTTGAAAATTTCCTTGGTTACTCCATCCTAATAAAAAATATTTGTGGTCACCATTTCGAATTCTATTGAAATTTGCAAATCGTTGAATAATTTCCGTGTTGGTGGCTTACCTGGATTATTGTCGTAGGCACGAACATTAATATGATGTAAATCGACGACTTTGGCGGGACTTTTCAGGGAAGACCTCGGGGAAACATCGTCCCCAGAACAGGTGGGTTCGCTGCTGCACACACTCTCCACTGATCTTGTCTGGGGGCGTCCTACCTGAAGAAATCAAATTAGATGGACAGAGAGTGCGCATTTATGATAAAAATAGATATTTAGATAGAAAAAACAAAAATTGCAGGGTGGCGACTTGACCGGAGAATGACCAAGAATTTAATTAAAAACCGGAAATCCACTTGACTAAACCTCTAGACTATTAAAAATTCGATCAAAAAATATGAGAAATAACCGCTTTCTTTTTATAAATCAGAAAGCGATCTTATCATTTGATTTAAAGAATGTACCTTTCCTTTAATCTGATTCTTAAAATATTTAAATGTATCTATACGTCATGAGAGGAAGAATTTTTTTTCCATTATGAGAAAAATGTTTTGCAAATTTGTTGTTCTTTGAGACTTTTTTAGCTGACTCAAATTTGATGATCGAATGGATGATAGCCCAAACCTACAAAAAGAATTATCTTATTCAATTTTTCAAAAAAATTAATTTATCACGTTTTATTTGCTTTTCTCCGTTTATCTGACTTGAGACAGGGAATTTTAGAAAATAATTATACTTTTTATTTTAGGGCAGGGAAAATTGGGCTTCGTGGAAAATTTGCCTTTTGATAGAAAATTAATCTTTAAGGTAAAAAATTTATTTTTTTGCCTTAAATATATCTATTTATTTGAAGATTCATCATTATACCCGAAAATTCATCAGTTTAATTGAAAATCGATTTCTTCAACTGGAAATTCAACTGTTTCATTTTTCGTGGAAAATTGATCTTTTCTATTTAGTTCGAAATTCGACAATTCGGTGAAAATTTGTCTTTTTAAAATTTTCCTTTTTGTAGAAAATTAATCTTTATGGTAAGAAATTGATTTTTTTGCCTAAAATACATCTATTTATTTGAAGATTCATCATTATACCTGAAAATTCATCAGTTTGATTGAAAATTGATTTCTTCAACTGGAAATTGAACTTTTTCATTTTTCGTGGAAAATTGATCTTTTCCAGTTCGAAATTTCACAATTAGGTGAAAATTTGTTTTTTTAATTGGAAATTTAATTATTTCGTTGCAACTTCACATATTTGATTGAAAAATCGATTATTTGTAGAAAATTATTTTTTCCTTCAGATTTTAATATTCTTCTTCAAAAATTCTTCTTCACGGTTAACAATTCAAGTAATACAGTCGAACATTTTTCATTTTAGTCGAACATTCATCAAGTTAAAAACTCTTATGTTTGGTTTAAAATTAATTTTTCAAGACAAAATTGTCACTATTCTATTCTTGTATTAAAATGTTTATTTTTCTGGTTTAAAGTTCAACCATTCTGTTAAAATATTTCATTTTTTGGTTAAAAATTAATTTTTTGTCAAGAATATTAAACTATTCTAGTTAAACGTTCATCATTTTAGTTAAAAATTCGTCTTTCTGGTTTAAAATGCAACTACTTCAGTTAAACATTTACAATTTCATTCGATTCATCATTTTGTATATAAATGTAATAATTTGTTTTACAGTTAGTTTTTGTTTGTTTGTTGAAACATATGTTTTTTTTGTTGAAAGTTAGTTCTTTTGTTATCAGTAATTTTTGTTAACTGAAAATTTAACCTATTTCAATTGAGAATCCCATAGTTTCAGTTAAAAATCTATTTGTTTAGTTGAACATCCATTTTTTTCAATTCAAACTTTGAGTAAGCAAATTTTGGTTGCCAATTTATCTTCTTTCAGTAAAAGTCAATTCATGTGTTTGAAAACTCAACTCTTTCAGTTAAAGAATATTTTTTTTAGTAATGCTTGGTTCAAACTTGGTTTTTTTAAACTAAAAATGTTACTATTCCATTTTTAGTTGAAAGTAATTATTTCTTGACTGTGAAATTCGACTATTTTGTTCAAACATTATATTCTTTCTTGGAAAATGATTCTTTCTATTTTGAGATTCATCTTCTTGTTGAATATTCACCTGCATGGTTGGAATTTGATGTGCTCCAGTTAAATATTTGTCTTTTCAGTTGAAAATTCATGTTATTGTTTTTAAATTTAACTGTTCTGGTTGAAGATTCATAATGTTATTTGAAAATTCACCACAATGCCCAAAAATAATGTTTCGAATTGAAAAGTTTCAGATTATATATTGGGAAATTCCGTACTACAATTTTTTTCAGTGCAATTGTTTTAATTTAGGAGGGTTTTGAATTAAATGTGCTTTAAACGAGAGAGTTGAAAAATGAATGATTCCGAAGTATATAAATCTCTGATTTCAAAATTGAATATTTTTTAAGAGAATTTAATTTCAAAATTGTAGGATTTGAAATTATGTAATTTCTGATTCGAAGCGTTCAAACTCAAATAATTGCAGATCACAAGTCTGGAAAATCAGACTTCCAGATGGAATAGGTTCAAATTATTTCGAATGTATAAAGTGTTTGAAAAGAAAAATTTTTCAGCTCAAAGCATTCTTCAAAATTTGAGAATATGACCTTAAATTGAAATTTAAGGAATGATACTAAAAAATTGTAGAAATCAGAGCATTCTAAATTAATAATGGAATTATGGAGTATTGAATAATTCAAAATAATTATCTTTCAATATTCAAAAATTGCAGATCGAAATTTCATAAAAAACAACAAATTCAAATTGGGAGAATGGATTCTCGAATAAAAATCTTTCACAATTGAATAATTTTATATCAGGAATTCCGAATGGAGAGGTTTTCAAATCTATCAGAATTTTCAGCTCTAAGTTTGAAAATATACATTAATTACGCATTCGAAGTCTTTCAATGAACCGAAAAAATTGTAGATTTGAATTCTCGAATATTTAACCTGAAACTATTTAATTCGAAACATTGCAAAATCATAAGCATAGTGTTATTGTTTTATACAAAAAGCCAACCAGAGATTTTCAGGAGATATTTAATTATTCATTTTACAAGAAAAACATGAAATTCAACTGCCCTGAAAGCGAGGTTACGAGAATTTTCCCGTCTGTATGTGATTTGAAAGTATCAGAATAATTTTCAAATATATTATTAAAACTGCCACAGTAAACACTGGTATTTTTATGCCCACTGATTAATGTGGTAATTTTCAACCAATTTTTTTACAGTGTGACTTAGTAATGACCCAACACGAATTTTTTTTTTAGGTTTGACACATTTTGAAAATAATTTTTACACCAAATGAAAATACAGTGAAGTTGACTTTTGATATTCACAAGAAAATAGTATAAATTATTCACGAAGTTAAAAAGAGGATCCTAAAAAAAGTGGTAAAACTTGTAAATCAGTGTCATGAAGAATCAGTAGAGTATCAGGATACGCTATGAAAAATAAAATTATCACATAAAATATAGTTGCCAAAGCTTGAAAAAGCATTCGAAGATAGATAAAACACAAACAATCGAATATTTCTCTGTTATTTATGATATCTAGTACGTGCGCTAAAAGTGCTTTGAAACATCGATACATCAAAAACAAAACATCGATCTCAAAAATTGAAGATTGATGTACCATTGAACAAACATCGATATTTGGATATTTTTTCAATCTAAATAAATATCAAACTCATGAGCATACAATAACTTATTTTAGTCATAGAATACAGTTAGTTCAGATGATTTCGTGCTTCACAGGAATTGCATAAAAACTTTTTTGAACGAAAAAATTTGAAAAATTTCGAACGATGTATCGAAGGACAACAATCGATGTTGAACATCGATGTTTCGGAACCAAGACGAGGAATTCAAACTGACAGTTTCTTCACTTGTTAGATAATAAGGCGACAAAATCGTGTTAATACTTTCAAATGTATATAATTCGAAAATCAGGTGCCATATATTAGTTGCTCTTTTTCCGAAATTTGATATTATATTTCAATGGAAGTTTTAATGAACAAGAATATTTGTTATGAAGAGGTGACTTTTAATCAGCTTTACCTTCCAGAGATTTCTAATGAGTAAAATAACAATTTTCTGCTTACCTCGTAAGATTCAGCTTCTCGTCCTAATAGGGATGGTCCCAATGTTCCCACGCCTCCAATTTTGACTAAATTTGGTCCAAAAGGTCCAGGGTGTATAACAGTGGAAGGTCTGATGTTGGTTATGACAGGAGGTCTAATAATTGGCCCAGGATAAAAACCACCTACGTTTCGACCTTCTCCAACTTGGACATTGAATGCGGTATTAGGTGAGACGGTGTAATCATCCAAGTATGGAAATAGTTGTTTATTCACTATATCTTGTAAATTTTGTGGATCCATTCCTCTAAGAAATTGCAATAAAGTCGGATCCGAAGTGATTATCTTGACAGTTTGCCCTTGAGTCGGATTGTAATAATAGGGTTGAATAGATTGTTGTTGGTCATAAATACTATAACCGGGTTGTACAACAACTTGTCCATTCACACTGCTCAGCCACAAAATCGTTGCCGCAAAAAGCTGCAAGTAGTTCGGTTCAATTATTAAATATTCTATATGTATAGTAAGATTGAAAACCTAATTATTTTTTTTGGATTCAATTCGTCTGCAAATTTATTTCTGACTCCTAGTTAAAAATGTTTTTAATGTTTTGAAATCGATGAGTTGTATTTAAAGTGCACCGTGTACTTGAGATAACTAATTCTCAGTAAGTGATTGGTTTTATGAATTAGAAATATTACCAATGAATGCAATGTAAATTCCATGGTTATTGTTAATCAGTCGAGGGAGAATCTAAGACTGATCCAAACATGAATGCACGACTACAGGTTTGCTGAAAATGCTGACGATGTTTCAGACATCCTGAAATTTTATCCATTTAGCAAATTTTTTCCACTCAATACAATGGAGAGTGGTGAAACTTTATTATACTTACGCAAATAATTTGTGTAACTCATCCAAGGTAACTAGGTCATTGATTTTTGGTAATTTTTTTGTAACTGAAGGGTGCTAGCATAGATTCAATAAATACTGAATTGAGATGAAAAAATCTAATCTCATAATCGACTGTCAGTTGCAATTAATAACGAATTTTCAGTTTTTGACCATAATAAAAACTTCCTCTTGATGAGATATGACAGACCTTTTTTCACTTGTAGGCCTAATGAGAAAAATAAAAATAAAATTTCATCCATTGATACTGACTTCAAGCGAAATAAATGCTGATGAAATGAGAAAATAATACCCTCGAATATTGCGCTAAAATTTTAATTGGAATTAAAATGAATAAAAAAAAAAAACAAATACAAACGATGAGAATTTGAACGAAATCCTTCTGAGAATTGGTTTGATGGTTTCAAAATCGCAAAGTTTGAAAACGCAATAAGCTATTACAAATTTCTGTCCCTTTCAAAAAAACGAAGATCCCTGAAAAAATATAAACTGATCGAATGAAGGATTGTACTCCCGCATCAATATTGTTGTTTCCATGGTAATAAACATGCTGTTATCACATCAGACTCATTTTTTATTATCAGGGTGGCGACTTGACCGGGAAACCGGGAAATGACCAGGAATTTCATGAAAAAAAAAACGGGAATTAATTTGACTCAACCTAGACAATTTAAAAATTTTACCGTAAAAATACAAGAAATTACCGCTTCTTCCTTACGAATTAGGAAAAAATCTTATTATTAATTAATTTAAGGAATGTACCGTTTCTCCAGTCTGATTTTGAAAATTTTTATATATATTTATATACTTTATTAGAGGGAGATTTATTATTTTTCCCATCATCAGAAAAACTTTTTGCAAATTCGTTGCTCTTTAAGAATTTTTTAACTTACTCAATAATCGAATTGATGATAGCCCAAACATACAGAAAGAATTATGTTCTCAATTTTTCAAAAAAAAAAAAAATGTATTCATCACGTTTTATTTACTTTCTCCTTATTTATCTGACTTGGGACAGGGAATTTTAGAAAGTAATTATAGTTTTTATTTTAGGCCTGGGAATTTCAGTAAGAAAGTATAATTTCAATCAGAACAGGGAATTTTTACATGGAACGGAATTTTTTTTTTTAATGAATTTTGAATTTTTTAATAAACTTTTTTGTTGTAAACTAAATTTTGTTGTTGAAGGTGCATTATCTTGATTTAATATTTACCTCTGGTTGAAAGTGTGACTACATTTTAAAAAATAAAATCATCTTTTTTAGTGAAAATTCAAGTATTTAGTTGAACATTCATTCATGAATTTAAAATTAAACTTTTTTTTTTTATTATTTATGTACTCTTTGGCGAATTTGCCTCTTTTGTAGAAAATTAATCTTTATGGTTAAAAATTACTCTTTTTTGCAAAAAATACATCCATTCCAGTTAAAGATTCATTATTTTACCCATAAATTCATTTGTTTCATTTTTAGTGGAGAATTAATCTTTTCTAGTTCAAAATTTAATAATTTGGATGGAAATTTGTCGTTTCGAATAAAGAATCCAAATATTTTGTGTGAAATTCACATATTCTGTCGAAAAATGGATTTTTTGGTAGAAATTTGTATTTTTCTTTGAATGTTAATTTTCTTGTTTATTATTTGTATGTTTAAGCCAAAATTGATATTATTCCATTTCAGTTGGAAATTATTATTTTCATACTTCAAAATTCAACCATTTAGTTGAAAAATTGTATATTTTGGTTGAAATGTAATTTTCGATAAATAAATTCAATTATTATTGTTAAAGGTCCATCTTTTCAGTTGAAAGTTCGTCTTTCTGATTTAAAATTCAACTAATTCTGTTAAACATTCACAGTTTTCCTTGAAAATTCGTCATTTTGTTTGAAAATGTAAGAATTTGTTTAAAAGTTAGTTTTTTTGGTTAAAAGAAATGTTCATAAAAAAATGTAAGTTATTCCATTTGCAAATTTCCTAGTTGTGGTTGAAAATTCATTTATTCTGCTAAACATCAATTTTTCTAAATTGCAAATTTGAGTATGCATTAAAGTTTTTATTGACAATTGATCTTCTGAAGTAAAGATCAAGTGATCTGATTTAGAATATAACTCTTTCTGTTAAAGATTCTTTGTTTTAGACAAAAACTCTTATTATTGGCCAAAATTATTTCTTTATTTGAAAATTAATCTTCTTTTTTGAATATTCACCTTTATGGTTGAAGATTGAAATGCTTCAGTTACATATATATCATTTTAGTTGAAAATTCATCTTTTCGGTTTAAAATTCTACTGATCCAGTTGAAGATTCATGATGTTATTCGTAAATTGAAATGTTCCAAGTTTTGTAAGAAAATGATTTTTTGAGTAAAAAATTAGAGTAATATCACTTATCCTCACATTCAGGCCAAAAATATTACGCAGGGTTATATCACTCGAAGGCTTATTTGGGTTGTTTCTATACTTTTGGTGTGAAATCAAATTCCTAAATGATAGAGTAAGAATACAAAAAAAATCTTTCCACACAAAAAATATCAAAATCCACCATTTTTGCTCCATCTACACTCTTCTTGGGTATTGGCAAAGAAAACATCCACGGCGGGCAAAGAGGCGCTGCTGCATCAAAACAAAACATGGCTGCCTATGGGGAACGGCATGCATGTGATTAGCATTAGTCTTACACGTTTATTTAAGAAT
>WSXT02156699.1:0-10153 GCA_011762715.2 Neuroterus valhalla | reverse complement strand
ATATTGAATACAACGTTTCCTTGAAGTAATGACTGAGAGACTTTAGTGAGGTCCTCCCACCTACTTTTAATTATTCCCGTATTTTTTTTGTCCCTTTTGTATAGGAGCTGTTTTGTTTAAACTGATTTTTTTTTTGGCATTGGAAAAAGAAAAAAAATAATTTACCTAAAACAATAAGATACTGTTTAAAATATGATTCTCTCTAATGTTTATTTATTGTTTGTTCACAACTAAAAAGGTAAAGCAAAATTGATAATTGATAAAGCGCCTAATAGTTTAGAAAAAACAGCAAATTTTAAGCACCAGTCTAAGAGGAGATAGGTATTAACAATAATGATTTGTTTAAATAATTATTTTTGTTAGATGAAATAAAATACTACCTCACTTCAAGTGAAAAGTGAGCAAAAAGTTTAAAATTCAGAAAAAACCGCAAGTCCCTATCATCAAGCAAAGTAAATAATATTAGCAATGATAATAAATTGTTTAAATAAATGATTTAAATAATTTGTTCTCTTACATTAAATTATGATTGCTCTACTCTAATTGGAAAGTAATAAAAAGTTTAAAATTTGAGGACAAAACCGCAACTATGTAATATTAATCTGGAAAAAGATAGCTCTAAACATTTACAATTTGTTTAAACAATTTTTTTGTTAAATTAAAATAAATATCTCCCATTCCAAGTGAGAAGTGGACAAAATATTGTAAATTTCAGAAAAAATCGCAATTTTGTAGCATTATTCTAAGAGAATATTGTTATAAATAATAACCAAATTGTTTAGACAATTTTTTTTTGGTAATTTTAATTGATTTTCATTTCGGTCTAACTGAAACGTTGGAAATAATTTGAAAAATTCAGAAAAAACCTTAAATTTCTAATTCTTTTCTGAAAGAAAGTTGCTAAAAACAATAATAAATTATTTAAACAATTTAAAACAACATCTAATTACTTGTAAATAGTAGTACTTCATTGATCCGAAACAATCTGCGTTAAAAAAAAACCGCAAAAAAATCATAATTAGAGCCAAAAACTCGAAAAATATATATTTTCACTTATGGGGTTTTTTTTGGACCCTATAAAACAGACTTATGGGGGTGATATTTGAAAAGTAATATTTTATTCGCATTCCGTGACCAATTACGGAAAGAAATGGGGCATTTCGAACTCGATTCATCTAATATTGAGATTTCTGAATTAAATTTACAAAAACGTCTTTCTTTCTTATGGGAAATACGTGTTAAACTTCACAGGGCTTGCGGCACCTCTAAATATTTTTTTTTTCAAAACAAAAAATATGCATTCATTTCTTTGCGGATTCGAACAAATTTCCGGTCGTTTTGCATAAAAACTCGAAAAATTTTTTTTTTAGTGCATTTTTGCACCACCCTACCGATCAATCAGTCAAAATTGCTGACTGAATCAATCGAGGACCGATTAAAATATGTTTAATCAGAATCTGTCTAATCTCGAGTGCAGCGTGGGAATCGAATGAGTACCAGTTAGAAATAAATTTTTTTTTTCTAATATTTAATTTTATATGCTAGTTTGACATTTCCATCATGATAAGAAGGTATTGGTTTTATGTGAAGATTGACTTCCGCAGGATTTTTGAAATCTCCACGTTTTTAGACCTGTTTCCGAAAAAGTAGTTTTTATGTTGGTGTCTGTCGGATGAAATATCATAGAGGAGGAGCATTTTGAAGATTTTTTTGTACTTTTTTTTAAAGACTTAGAAACCGTTAGTACAGTTTCTTGTAGAAGGTAAAAAAAAACGATTTATCCTCATGATTTTTTTTGATAAACACGAAATTGCCAGAGTTATGGTATTTTCAAAATTCAAAAATATAAAAGAAAAAGAGAATTTTTAGTTAAATAACGCAAGATTGAAAAGAATGTCAGAGAGAAAAATGTTTCTTCTTGGGATCCCTATTAGATCATGAATACAACTTTTCTTATTTTAAAAAGAAATTGAAAATTCCCATTTTTATCGCACGAAAGATAATGAAAAAAAATCTGCTCGCCGCGCGGGCACATTCTCGTCGCGCCCTAGGGCGCGCGTCTTTCGGATCTCGCGCTTCGCGCTCGATGGGAATCTCACCTCACGCTCCGCGCTCGGTCATGAATTCACCTCAAGCTACGCGCTCGGCCTCCTTAATTTGATGAGTGTAAATTCTCTTTTGTTTAAGCATCTCCGAATACAATGAATACATGAATACATGAATACATTCTCATCGCGTGTCTCGTGCTGCGCACTCGATCGAAGTTTGTCCAAAGCGGTAGAGAAGTTTCGTTGCCTAATTTTTTCCACATATTGTGCAGCTTTTCTAGAAATTCAATTTTCCAATGTTTAATTTTATTTTCTACGATTGAAACAAAAACTACGTTTCCAATCGGAAAAATTTTAACAAATTTACAGATATTTTTCGGGTGAATAACTTTTCACCATCAATCTTGTGTGTCAGCCTTAGTCATTTTTTCAAAAATTTTATTATTGGATTTCAATGGTTATTTTTCCTGATTGGAAGAATTCATTTTATGGCTTCTTATAAATTAAGCAAAAACTACTTGTCATAATAAGGGGGTATTGCTTTTATGTGAAATCTGCTTTCGCGCAATTCGTGAAATCTCCACGTTTTGAGACCTCCTGATTCCATAAAAGTAGTTTTTACGTTTGTGTCTGTCTGTTGTTGTCGTCAACGTCATCGTTGTCGTAGGTGTCATCAGTTGCCATGTAGGTTCTTATAGAAATCGGTTGGTTACTACTTTCGCTGTTCGAGAAAATATGAAATTTCCTTCTTTAATTAGTTGGTTGCAGAAAAAGTGGTACAGAGTAGAAACCCGACCAGGAATGGTTATAATTACTCCAGGCGTCACGTGGCAAATAGGAATCTTGTAAAAATAGGTTATAAGCTAATTTTTCTGTTCTTAAAAATATTCCATTTCATTCCTCCATTCGCTTGGAATGATTTTGGTATCCAAATTTATAGTTTCGACCCTCAATCCGTACGATCGGAAAATATAGGCACAAATAAGAACGTTTCTTATGTCAAGTGCTGTAGGCGAAACGAGAAGGAACCAGTTAAAAACGAATTTGTTTCCGTACATATTCAACTCCATGTTCTCAGTTTACCATTATCCAATTCCACGTTCTTATTCAACCAATACATCTCTGTTAGACACATTTATAATTGATATAATATCCATAGAAAACAGAAAGAACTGTATGACATACTTTCGGTATCGAGCATTGCATCGAAGCATAGTAGGAGAAATTCAGAAGCTAATTATGGTCTCTATATATTTAATTTCACTTCCGAAATTGTCCAGTGAAACACAGTTAGAACTTGTCGAAATAATACCAGTAACTCCTTACAAATAAGAATTATATTGAAATGATTGCACTTATTATTTTTCTCAAAAAAATCGACAATTTAAATCTGCGTTGCTATTGGATGATTCATGTAACGCGTTTATTTTAAACGTTGTACCACATTCCCAAATCACATGTTCAAAAATTACCTTATTCAATTAATGATAATGACTAATTATGTCAGTGAGAGCAATTTTGCCCCCTTCCCCTCTCTAAACCAGAATTCAAATAAATTCGTAAAAAAACTTTGTTCCTAACCGTTTTCTACCTATTTACGTTAAGGCAATCGGGATTCAGAATATTCCATACTTGACTAACCCTTTCTTTTCCAAGGAATTAGAAAATACAATAAAATATTCTGTTGAACAGCTAAACTCGTTCATAACCGGTTCCTACCCAGTTCCTACATGGCGCTAAGCCCTGGTCAAATTCTAACCGGACCTAACTGAGTTTTATCGGGTGAATTAGAACAGAGGTGTCCAACCCGTGAGCAACGGTGTGAATAACTGTCACTCGTCAATCCCCTCTCTTACCACCTTGGATGCGTTCATGTGGTGATCCCGATGTAAAGAGGGGTGCTCGGCGGCGGGTCATTGTGAACAGTGCGCGCAAGTAGGAGTGGTCAGGCATAGTCAGACGAAACCTGTGGTATAGCAAGAAGAGAATTCTCGATAAAGCGATCGGAGAAGGAGAAGAAAGGAGAAGCGCGCCAACCTTGCGTTCGACACCCCAGAATTAGAACATGAAATCGAAAATCATCAGGGACTTTTTTTCTGTTTCTTCTCAACAAATTTGAACCTAAAACTAGATATTGATAGTCCTTCATATGCTTCTCAATCTTTCTTAACTGACTCCTACATGGACCTAACTATATTCCATAAGATGGTGTGGAACATGGCAATGAAAATTTGAGGGGAACAAATTCGTTTCTCACTGGTTCCTACCCGATTCCCACACAGTACTAGAGATGAGAAAAAGATAGAAAAAGATAGGTGGGAAATAGTAGGGGTATATGTAAAGATACCGCAGTGAATAGAGAGGGAAGGAAATAACTGAGTAGATTGGGAGAAAGAGATGGTTTTTCTTAAAAGGGAAGGTTGAGTGAAATGAGGAAGGAAAGTATACGCATACGGGGAGATAAGGCGGAAACAATAATATACTATGTTATCGTGACAGATCAGGTAAGAGGAATAATTAGAAGGCTGTAAAGAGTGGTGTTCGCGGGATTCAGACCATCTCCCATCAATGGTGACAAAAGAGAAAGGAAAAACTGACGATCGAAAAATAGCATAGGAAATTATTAAACAAAAAACAGTAGAAAAATTTAATTGGTCAGCAGAGAGGATAGGAGAATTTAGGAACAGATGAAAATGGTGAAAATAGGGGAAAGAAATTTAAATAAGGGAATGGGAATGGTGCTTGGAGAGAAAAATAATATTAGGAGACGGACACCTGGATATATGGTAAGAGAGGAAGGTGGGTAAGCGAAGGAATTTCTGGAGGAGGTGGAAGGAAGAAGAGGGAGGTCGACTGAGTTAAAGAAATGGGAAGAAGGAATAACCAAATTCTCTACATAAAGAGATGTAGGAGAGGAAATCAAAGTAAACTTTGAAGAATTATGAGCAGAAGATCAGGAAAGTCATTTATAGAAAGATGAGGAAGAATTAGGTCATGAAAATATAATATATGGAGTGAGACAATGAAAAAGGAGAGACTATCAAAGTATTTAAAAAAAGGGTAGGGAGAAAATGATGGACAAGAATAGCAAGATTAAGATTGGGGAACGAGGTTAGAGGAGGGATGTACTGGGAAGAAGAGGAGTGAAGAAAGTGCAAAATATGTTGATGGGAAGGAGAAACAGTAGAACATGTACCGGGAAGATGTATGAGAAGAATCAAAGATGAATGAACGTGGCAAGAGAACGTGACAAGATTTTTAGGAAAAGAGAACAGGGGGAGGAGGGGATAAAGGGATTGAGGACAGCTAGACGAAAGCATGAGGAAGAATAAAAGAGTGACTTTGAAAATGGGAAGGTTGAGGTAGGAGAGAAGAGAAAGAAAAACGTAAAGGAAGTCGCCCAGGCGTTTCGAACTTTAATAATTGTGAGTTAGGGTTATGTTATAGTATAAGAAGGTTGAGATGCACAGACGCGACCCTCCCCCCCCTCCCCCTCTTCCTCTTCCTTATTTTCGTTTTCTTGCTCACTCGTTCGGTCGCCCCTTCGCTCTTACATCCAAAATTTATAAAAGCATTAAAAATAGAAATAAGGATGTAGAACTAGAAAACTCATCTAGATATTTGTGAATGAATTCAAATTAAAATTGAAGGCTAGAAAAAGTCCTGTAACACAGAAGTCACGTGAACCCCAAGGGGACACATTAGGAACAGAGAAGAGAGAGAAAAGAAAGAAAAAAAATCGTATGAAGACATGGAAATGTTTGAATGTAGAGCATATTTGATAGAAGTGTCAGAAGAAGTAGGAGTGGAAATAATGGGAGAAGGACGAGAAAGAAGAAGAGAGGTGGAAGAGAGGTATATCAGAGGGGAAGAATAGAGACACCGATAGGGTCAGTAGTTGAGGGGAAATCAGCAGGTATAGACGAGATACTTAATAAAAAATGGTAACATAGAATAAATCAAATAAAAGAGTCGGCGTAGATGATATGCAACAGTGTATGAAGAGGGGAAGGTTGGATAGAAATATTGAAAGAAGGGATTGTTGTTCCCATAGCGGAAAGTGAAAAAGGGGTAGACGTTAGAGTTTACAGCCGAGAAACGCTAATGTTTTCTAAGCCCACTATTGATTATTATTCTAATTCCAGATTTGAAGGTGGAGATAAAGAGAAAATGACAGAGAAGGGGTGAGTCTTGGTGAAGGAAAAATGCACACACTTGCATATGCGGATGATATAATGCTCCTAATAGACAGAGAGGGAGAAGTAGCATATTTGATCAAGAGATTAGAAAAATATCTAGAGAAAAAAAAAACTGAGACTCAAACCAGATGGAACTAAGGTTATGTTATTAAGGGAAGGGAAGCAGGAAAGGAAAAATGGACAGGAAATGTTAAGGTAAGAACTTAGTAGAATTGAAGGAATTCAAGCATCTTGGTTCAATCGTGTAGCAGAACTGTTAGCATGGAGCACATAATGAGGAAATGATAAAGAAAACGACAGGAGTGATGAAGCAGTCAAGAGAAACAGGGAAAAGAAGGTATGAAAAATACTGGGGGAGGTATCTCAGGTTATTTGATACGATGGCATGTATAGTATTAGGCTATGGAGTAGAGATATGGAGATGTAAAGAGAGAAAGGCTTGTATAATAAGAGAGTATTTTCGGAGGAATAAGTTGAGAACAGAGTCAGGGAAGAGGGCGTTGAAATTTGAGAAAAAACTAAGAGAGAGGAAAAAAGAAGAGAAAGCGCGGACGTGTTATATAAAGATGGAAGAAAGGGGTAGAAGGGTGGTAGAATAAGTACGATGAGAAGAAGAAAGGAAACAGTTCTTCAAAGATCGTAAAATAGGGGTAGAAAGCACTAAAGGTCATGAGGAATAGGCAAGAAGAGATGGAGAGTTGCAAATAAGAGACAGATGGCAGAAGATAGGAGAATAAAGATACAATTATTGGTATAAAGTATCAAAACGAGAAGGATTTCCAAAAAATTTGAGAGAGAGAATGGGGTGATGAGATGGACAAGAATAGCTGGATGGAGCCTAGGAAATGAAGAATGGGGAGCAATGTATTGCGAGAGTGATGAAAAGAGAATGTGAAGAGTACGTAAATGGGTGTAGGAGACATAGGGGTATGTATGGAATGGTTGTATGAGAGGAAAAAAATGGATACAAGGATGACAAGGGATTGTTGAGTAAATTGTAAGGGAAGAGGGATCACGAGAAGAATGTTCTTCTTATGGTTCTTAGCTAAGCTGTAAGTGTTAAGTAAATAATAAAATAGTATGGAATGAGAACAAATTACCTGCGCGCAATTAGACATAATTAATGTCACTAAATTAGCAATGCTCTGAGTGTAATCACGAGGTAAATATTTAGGTTGATCTTAACTGCAGACGCACTCATCGATTTCGTCCTAAATCTGTCGCGGATTTATAGTTAATTTAACGACAGCAGTATTAGTCGGATGGAAATTCTGCCGTTTCGAAAGGAGCAACTTTGAGGATTCCTCGATTTTATAGGTAGCTTCCCAGCAAATCCCTTTCAGCGCGCTTTCAGCTACTCTACGCTTCGAAAGTTTCTTCAGCTATCGGATTAGAGAGGAAGAGCGTTTTGCTCGTCACCGTTTCATTGTTGTCCCACGTTTACACGATTAAAGCGATAGACCGAACTGAAAAAAGGAAATCCTTTTCATCTTCCATTTTTCAAGACTTATTCCTTACAATAATTATTGAGATAAAATGCGATCAATTTTCGAAACAAATTGCAGCAGAACGTTTAATTCTTAACTCAGGAAGATAAATTTACAATGAAGCTTTCGAAATTTTGATCTTAGAAGCGGAATTTCTTATAGATGAATAGAATTTTCATTTATGGAATATTAACTATCAGGGAATAGTTGATTTCAATCTTAATAGAATAATTATGTGGGGAGAAAAATCTTAGCCTCAGAAAAAAATTTCCAACAAAACAGTTAGATTTTTTATTCAAGCCGAAAATTTTTTAGGACACGATGAAATTTAGAAAGGAGAAATATAAATTCATGCTCGAAAAGACGATTCCCAACTGAGCAATTTAATATTTAGGTTCAAGGAGGAAATTTCCAAGCATCAATCATATCACAATTATGCTTTAAAAGAATATCCAAGGAATTTGCTTCGACCCTTTTTTCCATGCCACGTTCAGAAAACCAGTTCCCGTCTGATCAGTATAGTTAAGCAGTGTTGAGTGCGGTTAGCACTTGGATTGGTAGCCGTCCGGGATAACTGCGTGCTGTTGGCATGTTGGCGGGAGAATGGTGTCCTCCATGTGTCTAGATCAACCAATTAGTACTCTTTACGAGTTATGCTCACCTCGTGAGGGATTGTGTATTGATGGTACAAACAAATCCCAACTGTCATTGATGGATAGCGCAACTGTTGGTCGATGACGGCACAATTATTGAACTAGGTTGGTTCTGTTCCAGACTAAATGTTGTTCATGCAGTGAACTTGCTACGAAGTTCCATTTTTTACCGATAGACAGCGCCACTTTTGGTAGATATCTAGGTTTACTTATACATAAACACTATGAATATTTGATTAGCGGCCTACTTCGCTTAAATGTGGTCGCGGTAATAAAAGAAATCTATTCAAATTACAAACTTTATTCAGTCTAAGTACCTTGCTCGTATTTCGTACTCCGTCTCACAATGATGACTATCTACCATGGATATAAAAATTAACGGGACGGAGCACAAACCTGAAGGATCTAGCAACGCGTTAATAAGGGTAACGACGCACATCACGCATGCTCTCCCCACCTTTTTGGAGGGCTCTCAGCGTGTCCAGTGGGCCGAGCGAGTCAGCGTCAATCCAGAGTCAAGGCACCCTCCAAGAGAGTAGGGATACGTTACCTGTTCTGATCTATGAAGTCAACCCGCTCGCCTTAGATAGGATCTAATACTCCGCCCCGTTAATTCTTAAGTCCATCTATCAACCGACTACCCGAAAAGCAGAAACTCTCCACTCTTCTTGGCTCGCACTGCCATTGACAATCTCAATCTAGGAAGGAAACTCATTAGTGTCTCGCTCACTATCCGGTTCAGTCCGGGTGTTACGACCCTACAGATGACGTGACTATCGGTATGCTTAGTTGGTTCTGTTCCACACTCAATGTTGGTAATGCCGCTTATCGGTAGTTGATGATTAGACTTGCTACGCAGCTCCAGCTGACGTCGCTTGATGGCGTAACTTTCGGAAGATGCCGTCACTGTCGATTCTAGAAATGGATTTGCAGTAGCACCTATGGAACACTCGACTTCACGATACTTTTTTGAAACACGCATGCATGCGCAGTTTCATCCAATAATGCAAATGACTGCGCAAATGGTTTACATTATACTTGTAGTTGCACAGTTTAAACATTGATTCGGAGTAGATTCAACATTGATTCAACAATAATACAACATTGTTCCGACGTTAATGCAACATTTATACAGCGTTGAATTAACATTGTTCCAAAGTTGATTCAACATTGCTCGAATGTTGATTTGACATTTCTTATATATTGAATCGAAATGTCGGTAACAAAAGAGACAGAAGGATGTTGGTACGACAAACATCTACCTCATGGACTGAGTTACCGACTGATGGTAAAGGAAATCACACCACCGACCCAGTTACCGACTGCCAATAAGTAACCTACCGTGGGTCGACGCACAAAATATCGAGCTTCCTTATTCGCATAGTATCCCATAACTCATTTTCCTTCAGAACATTTACATCTCTTGCATTCTACACAATTTGTCCAAATGCATCACCCTAAATGTTTCCAGAGGCACAGGTTCCGCTAATATAGGTATCGGTACAAAAAGACGGTCCAAAAACTATTATAAATTTCATGAATTTTTTCTTTAATGATATTATTTATTAGGTGAAGTGGGTAATTATTTTGAAATAATGTTATTTTTAATTGAAAAATGAATAATATAAATTATTAATATCATTAATAAATTTTTAATTTGAAAAATAAAAAATGGATTGAAACATACAGGAAGACTGACCTCAAAGTCTCCTTACCATATGTTGAAGGTCTTTCTGAACGTCTTAGATGTTCTCTCAAAAAATACA
>WSXT02156688.1:0-10153 GCA_011762715.2 Neuroterus valhalla | reverse complement strand
CGGGCACATTCTCATCGCGCGCTTCGCGCGCAGCTCGCTTCGCTCGCAAGTTTCAGCGCGCCTAGGGCGCGCGTCCAGCGGATCTCGCTTTTCGCGCTCGGGTATTTGTGTCTCGCGTTCGGAATGCTTTTGCTATTGTTCATTTCAATAATGAGGCAGGTTTGAAAGTGAATTGAACAAATCAATCTTTTTTAGATCCTAGTTAACCAATGCAACCTCATATTTTTATTTTATAATGTAATTAGGTATAGATGAAGATTAAATTTCTAACAGCTCTGTTGGCTTGAATGTACACATTCTCATCGTTGCACTCGCGCTTCGCGCTCGACTTTCGACGAAAGTTTCTATATGTAAGTTTATTATCTAAGCTACCTTCACAAGGGAAATCGAATGCGCTGGTTATTATGCAAAAAATATGGGTTGTACGATAAAAATAAAAATTTTCGAACAAAAATAGAATAGTTCGACTAAAATTAAAAATGTTCAACTGTATAACTTGAAATGTTAACCGTAAAGAAGAATCCCTGAGGAAGGATATTGATTTCCGAAGGAAAGGATAATTTTTTAGCAAAAAATCGACTTTTCAACAATATATGTGGAATTTCAACGAAATAATTGAATTTTTAATTCAAAAAGACAAATTTTCACCGAATCGTTGAATTTTGAATTAGAAACATTTATTTCCCACGAAAAATGGAGCAGTTAAGTTTTCAGTTGAAAAAATTTATTTTCAACTAAACTGATGAATTTTCAGGTAGAATGATGAATGAATTTTTAAATGAATAGATGTAGTTAGAATAGTATTAGAAATAATTTGTTCCTCAAATTCAAAGATCAATGTCGAACTTAATACCATACCATAAAAATATAACTCTCAACAAACGAGTTCATATTTCAATTGAGTATTTGATTTTCTAGCTAAAAAAGGATGGATTTGCGATGAACAATATAAACACGTTTCCTATCATAATTCAGAAATATTTCTTCTTTGGAATCATACTCCTACTCTAAAGAATGCTTGAAGTATTATCTTCATTTGAAATCAAGAAGAGGGAAAACTTATCCCATTCAAATATGTCTGCGGAATTCTCATATATCACAGTGGTTCAAGATCCTAAAAAGCTGGCCAAAAATCAGAATACAAAATGTCGGACAAAAAATGGCGGACATTCTCCTAAAATTGTCCACATTCAGTGATTTTTTTGGTAGGAAAGGTTTGTACGACATGGAAAATGCTCGTGAAGGTACGTACATTAGGAATAAATAATTGAAAATGTAAAATTTGCAAAAATGTTCACGATGTGTGCGATGTATTGCAGGGGAAAAATGTACACTCACCGCCTAGACGGAGGCCAGTATCGGGGGTTGTGGTCCTAACGCGATAGAAATTAGAAAACCGGTTTGAACCAGATTTGAAGCGACGACTGACTAGGCGAAGGTTAACACTCAGGACCGTACGTATAGTCTCGTGAATACGTGCGTCGCAAGTCTCCAAGAAAACAACTTCTATACTACGCATAACGGTACTGCCTTTTCAAGGCTGATGGGCCGTCGTGCTGCATCGTGCGAGGGTCGGGAGGAGGGACAGAATCACTCAAGCATGAACAGCCGGGAAACCGGCGCTAAGTCGATAGGCGACCGTTCAAGCGGTAAGTGTATCTTCTTTTGTACCCGATTTATAGGTTCACGTAGAGGATTCTTTGTTTCCCTGCGAGTTCCTGTGTCAAGATTTGTTGTTTCTAATGTGGAAAAGTGTCTACTTTTTGAAACCATTTTCACTCGCTGCCCCGAGCTGCCCCATTTCGAAAAAAGTCGCTTTTTCTCGCGCCGTGTCACTGTTTGCGCGCGGTCATATTGTGATTCTCCACGCACCGCATGACGCTCTGAACGGCGACCGTTAATCCTTCGAGATTCTTTTTTATTCATCAAAGGCTTTTGAATATATCCTTTTGTAATGTTCGAAATGAATTGTAGATAGTATATCGGGTGTACAAAACAATTTTCAATATCATTTGAAAATTCCTTCATATATTCGAATATATATCTGTAAAACGAAGAATTTTTTTATAGAAAAAAGGAAACACGAGAAATATAAAATTACTTTATGAAAAAATAAGCAGTCGATAAATAATAAAAAGATAAATACCAAATAAAATGTTTGGTTTTTTCATTGCAGAAATTTAAACTCTCACATGTATTCGAATATATATCAGTGGAACAAAGTCTTTTTTTATAGAAAAAGTGAAATGTTAGAAATAAATTTATAATAATTAACGAAAATTTATGTAGTCAATAAATAATAGAAAGATAGATGTCAGATAACATTTTCGGTTTTTTTATTGCAGAATCCGCGATGCAGGTTCAAAAGTGGACACGTCGTTTTGACTTGATTTTTAAAACCAGCGATTCAAACAACCCCTTTAAACTCATTTTCAAGCAAATCGCATGGGAAATTTTAGAAAATGTCTTCCATTTTGGGTCCGCCATTTTGGATCTGCGATTTTTTACTTCATTTTCGAAATCAGCGACCCCAAAAACCCGTTGATACTCATTTCCAAGTGAATGCAAGAAAATTGTAGAAAAATGTCCGCCATTTTGAATTTTTGATTTTTGACTCAATTTTCGAAATCAGTGACCCCAAAAACCCATAATACTTATTTTCAAGTGAATGCATGGGAAATTTTAGAAGAATATCCGCCATTTTTGGTCCGCCATTTCGAATTTTGGATTTCCGACTCCATTTTCGAAATCACTGGCCCCAAAAACTTTATATGAGTACTCGAACAAAGTTAAAAAATCAAGATTCTGATTTTTTGCCAGCTTTTTGGGATTTTGAACAATTGTATGTATGAAGTTTGCTTTGATCTCTCAGTAGTAGGAGTTGATTTTAATCAGCCCACCACTGGAGTTTCCTCATTCACGCAACCTTCCATTCTAGAGCAGAGCAATTTTCTTCCGGAATTGATAACATTAAAAAGCGAACTTGATTCTTTGAACTTGGCGAATATTTGATGAGAATTCTCAGTGTAATTTTTTTTATTTGGAAAAAAAATTCTCCAATAGGAATATTTTCTATTTTAAACATTGCTGTTTATAGCCTTCAAAATCTTTCTACGCTTCATGTGTTCCCAAAACCTACAATGCCACAGAAAGTATGCGGCTTCAGTAAACCTGGCATTTGGATTCAATTGAGATTTTATTATAAATAATGATGTTAAAACCTAATAAATAAACCCTATCTATTACGAGATTCCCCATCCGAGTATCGCCAAGTCAAGGGCAGCTTAACTTCGGTAATCAAACGAGGAGCCATAGACATTTCCATGTATTCATGCGAACACAGAAATAACATAATCAATCAATCAATAACATAAACAAGCCAAAATTATCCCTCCAAAAATGTCTAGTGCTAAAGTTATTCTATAATAATTCTAAGAAATAGATTCTTATAGACAGGTAGAACTTTTGAATCCGAATTTTGATCCTGAATTTCGAGTTTTCAATTATAACAATAATAATAATAATGATAACATGAATACTGATTTGGTCATCATGAATGACAATATGCTTTATTTAAAAAAATCATTTCAACCAGAATACCAAAAGAGAAAAAAAGAAGGGAAAGGGCATGAGTAAATTTACCGCGGTAAAGAAAATAGTTTTGTAACAAAAGCAATTTTCCTGGTCTTTTTCATAGAACAATCAGAAACTAATTAATTCTGAAATATATAGAATATTTAAGAAACAAAACTATTTAAACTATACACACGGTAGTTCAGATAATATTCAAACTACGTAATGTCAAATCAATTTCATTTTCTAGGCCAAAATAATATCAATACTTGCACTCTACACGAGAATACTCTACATCAGTACATTGAATTTAGCATAGTGAAAATTAGCAGAAAAAAGGTAATTATCACAAATATCAATGGTTTTCACCGAGGGGCGTTTCACTCGAAAATTCAACGTCAACAACGCTAGAAATCTAACTAAAAAACGAACCAAACCCGTCGAAACCGTTTACTCGAACGCAGAATTCAAAAATTTCATTCCGAATTCATGAACTACTGTAAGCGCTCGTTAGAAATGTAAAAATTTTGAACACAACGTTCGAATTTTCTAAAAACTTAGCTATCAATGCATGAACCTGCACGAATTCGGTATGAATTCAAGTAAAATCAGATGGATTTAGTGAAGCTACGACGTTGAACGTAACGTCCGTACCAAAAAGAGTAGACACGCCCTTGCGCAGTCCGACGCAGGTAGACCCAATATGATCAGCTGTTCCTCACATGGCGAGTGTAAATCGTAATTATTCGAGTGATTAATATCTACAAAAGTTTTATTTAGGTTTTCAACGTTCAAAACGCTTTTTTTGCTTTCGTTTGATTTCGCATGGATTTTTTTGAAAGAAAGATATTCGTAGTTACGAATATCTTTTTATATCCAATGAATGATTTCAGAAATTTTTCGGAATACAATCATGATTCCCGCCCATATTGGATTTCGAGAAGAGGAAGCATGGACGCCGAGAATTTCAGAAGTTCAAAATTCGATGGAAATTTTTTTATGAATTCCCGGAAATTTATGGAAATTCACGGTCATTTACTAGGGAGTCGAAAAGACCTGAAAGCATGCATGTGCTATAAAAAGCATGGTAAAACAATATTTTTCTACATTCCAGGGATGGAAAATCTAAGTCTAGTAGACTTTCAATTACTTTTTTGATGATACTTTCTCTGCTATATACGACAAATACGATGGTTTTGATCACACATTAAAAGAAATACAATAGATTCACTTGACTAATGCGTCACGACCAAAATTTTTTAATAAGGGTTATAAAAAAAAGGAAGAGATAGTTTCCATGACCTAGTTTTTAATTAATCGAAAACAATGACGGAAATTATTATTCTCAGTTAAAGGTACTTATTTTTGGGTACCCTACAATACAGAATGTTAATCGTGACTTATCATTCAAGTGAAATAATTGAATTTCTCTCAGTGTGTTATTTTATAGACTCATAGAGTTATATAGCAAGACAATCACTGCGAAGTTGTTTGCAAATTTTTTTAAAAGTGCAGTTTTACAGTTTATATTCTGAAAACTACGAAATTTGAGCTCAGGATTCCTAATTTTATCATTCAAATTTATGATTGTACACCATTTTTTCTAATCACTCATCGTTTTCACAAAAAATCGCTTCTTCGCGATCTGAAAAGCAACCTCACCCAGGTAAGCTCACTTATTGCAAAAGTTTAGAGTTCTATTAAAAAAAATTGTAAATAATTGCAAACAGTGTGAATACTTGTAAATAAATATAGATATTGATAGAGGATGGTTGATTATTATGAAAAAAAAATCTGCCCGCTGCACGTTTTTCAGTTTGAACACCTTGGGCACGCATCTGTTGGATCTCGCGCTTTGCGCTCGATGGTAATCTCACGTCGCGCTCCGCGTTCGGACTGTTTACTTCCCTACAGTTGTGTATAGAGCTTTTGAAACTCGAACGACGAATGTGGACCACTTTGATTTGATGATTGTGAATTCTCTTCTGTTGAAACTTCTCCGGCTTTAACGAAAACATTTTCATCGCGTGTCTCGTGCCGCGCAGTCGATCAAAATTTGTCCGAAACGGAAATGAGTTTTGTTGCTTCATTTTCTTGCATATGATGTGTCGTTCTTCTAGAAATTTGATTTTTTTTAAACATTAGATTTCATTTTTTACGATTGAAACGAAAACTACGCGTCCAATGGGAAAAATGGTAACGCATTAAAAGATTTTTTCGTAGTAAAGAACTTGCGTTTATTTGTTTTTCTCCCTAAGCTTGTGTAGATGGTCCAAAAAATCATGTTTTACATTTTTTATATCGCTTTTTAAAAATAAACCAAAAACTACTTATCCTATCAAAAATTTAACTTTGTCAAATTTGTAGGTCTCTTTTTGGTCCACGATTTTTCTTAATTTATATTTTCCCGGACCTTGCATAGTTTGACCAGAAAATGAATCGGTTTTTTTTCATTATTTTTCGTGCGACCGGAATTTTAATTTTCGACTTTTGAGGAAATTCGAAAAACAGTGAAGATTATCTTAGAGGGCTCTCAAAAAGAAACATTTTCTCCACCTTAACTCTTATCTTTCGTTGTTTGGCTGAAAATTCTCATTTTTGTTTATATTTTTGAATTTTAAAAAAGCCATGACTGTGGCAATTTTTTTTCTAAAGAGAAATAATGAGGAATAATTGTTCCACTTATTACTTATTACAAAAATCCGTACTCACAACTTTTGAGTTTTTAAAAAAATGGTCTCAAAAAATTAAAAAATGCTCTTCCTTTTCGAATTTTTATCTAAAATAGCTGCTAAACGAACTTGACATTCAGTTTCTAACACTGGAAGAGTGTATCAAAGCCAATCAAATAGATTAGTTTTTTCAAAAGTTATCGTGGTAACAGTCAGACATACATACATACATACATACATACATACATCCAGAGGAGAGACAGATTCGTAAGAACATGTTTTTTGGGTTGAGGGGGTCCTAAAACGTGGACATTTGATAAAAACGGGGGGCAGGGGAGGTCAAATTTTAAACAAATCTAATACCTTCTCAATGAGAATATAAAATGAGAAACAACAGTTAAAGATTATGAAGATGGAAATTTCCCACTACTTGCGGGCACTAGGTCACAATGGCAAATTCTAAAATTCGAATATTAGGAATAAATTGGGTTCTTTATATCGCATCATATTTTTATTTTGAAAATTGTAAAGAAAGTTGATAATTATGACTTCAATAAATACCTGCTGTAATTGAAAAAAGATGTAGTGGGAGAAATATCCAGTAGAAAAGAAGGCGAGTGCAAAAATGTCCAATAGAAAAAATGTTCAGTGGAAGAAACCGACTGGAAAAAATTAAGACAAAATCATGGAGTGAAAAAAACGTCTCACTACCCAAATCTAGACTTTCCCATGATAAAAAGTGTGCAAATATGCAAAATGTGGTGTTATTTTTTTTAAAGTTCCTACTTGAAACTATTTCATGAATTGAACATGTTGAACTAGATCTTATAGTAATAACAAAACAAGGAATGTCTTGTTAACGATTATTAATGCAAAATAATTAATTCAGTGTTTCACGTTTAAAATCGTGAGCGAAAGGTAAAAATTCAATATCGTTTACGTGAAATCAGTAAGAAACGTGTCCACCGTTTGTATACTCAGCGTTGGAGAACGTCGAACCTAGCCGAATTCGTGTACTCAACGCGTCGAATTTGACGGCGGGCGGAGGTCACGCGGTCACACAGCGTGTTGAGCGTTAAAATCGTATGAAATCGTACGAATTCGGCAAGCAACGTTTAACCAGGTCTATACGGTACTACTTGAATTCAGAGTGAAACGCCGCTCGAATTTCACTCTATCTTATACTCGTGTAAAAGCAGATTGAATTTTTCAGGAGGAATGTAAATTTAACTCATTCAATCACGTTGGCAGAAGAGTCATATACGTAAAGTTTGCTCGAATCTCCCAGTAGTGAAAGTTCAGTTTGGTCAGCCGACCAACCATTCGAAGGTTCCTGATTCAAAACATTGCATTTCAGAGCAAAGTAATTTTTTTCAAACAAATAAAAGAACAAAACTAACTCACTAGCCAAAACTTAACAGATATTCAAGTCGCTTTATTTCATACATAATTAATTGGAGAAGTAAAGTTTCATTTCATCCCAGTATATTAAAAAAGTTCGTAACAAAAGCAATGTCCCTGCTCCTTTGTATTGCACTATCAAGAATTGATTGATGTTCTAAATATCCACAAAATTGATAAAAAGTTTGGCGATTAAAACCACCATAAAACGTTTTTTACTGTGAGAAAAATATTGTAAAATACTAGTGGAACTTACATTTGTCCTCGAAAGACACTTGAATGCAAGTGACTGTAAAAATGTGATATACCCGTAAAGTCTAAAATCACAAGAAAATAAACTCGCTCCCATAGAATGCAAATAACAGTAAAACTTCTTTGAACCCCTTCAAACACATTCCTGTGATGCAGTCTCATAAAATTATACTATCACAATCTTAACGGGCTACTCTCGTGGAGTGTTATCCTCTAGAGTCGGAATAATCGTATTCGCACAGAGGGATTTTTTCTACCGCCAAATGGTAAATAAAAATCTGCAATAAGTTTCCGAATGATCTGGGAATGGTGCAACGTAATTTCCTCCTCTTGATTCTCATTTTTCACCAGGAATTTCAATAATCATGTTTATGTGCAATCTTCAAATGTCGTGTTTCTCGAAATCTAGCTATGGGAATCGAAAAAAAGAGTAAGTCGATATGGTAAATGAAAATTCCTGATTTAGAACTTTGGCAACTATGAATAAGAATAAATAGCTGTTTCGTTTATTCGAATCAAAATTTGCATATTTAGACATTTTTCACAATATTCTGCGATTTGCATACATGAGATTATATACCATAAATATTATATTGTCCGAAGTTTTGTTCTGTTAAATGATTTTGTATATATGTGTCAAAAATATCTTGGTAAACGAACAAATCAATTCTAGATGAATTGTGTGAATTTTTATCAGAGATTACCCACTGTAGATATTATTCACGATTCTCGGGTCTTCATTGACCCTTACAAATATAAAGTTGTGCTCGATCGATTCATGTAAAAGACATAACTATGAAAATTTTATTTTCATCGAAAAACACCATGGGGATAAATTGTTCCACTCATTACTCACTATAGGAAACTGTACCTACAATTGTCGAGTCTTGGAAAAAATGGTCTCGAAAATTATCAAAATGCTCTACCTTTTTGAATTTTCTTCCAAAATAGCTGGCTAACGAACTTGGCCTTCAGTTTCTGACACTGGAAGATCGTACCAAAGGTCAATCAAATCGATTAGTTTTTCCGAAAGCATCGATTGAGTTTAGGACTGTTGATTGTCTTTAGTACAAGGGTGCCTATATTAGAGAAGATAAATATGTTTCTTTTGAGCACTTGATTTTTACATTCTTATTCTGAATGAGAAGGTATTGGTTTTATGTGAAAATTGACTTTCGCGGATTTGATGAAATCTCCACGTTTCGAGACCCCCTGAGTCAGAAAAATGGTTTTTACGAAGGTGTCTGTCAGACCGTAGTCTGTAGTCTGTAATCTGTGTACTCGATAACTTTTGAAAGAATGATCGGATTGGATTGCCCTTTGACACACATTTTGAGGGATCGAAAAGACAGGACGAGTTCGTTAACCAGATATTTTGGATGAAAAATCAAAGGGGAGGAGCATTTTGAACATTTTTTTGGAATTTTTTCCCAAGATTCAAAAATTGTAAGTACGGTTTCTTGTAGTTGGTAAAAAATGAAACAATTTATCTTTATGACTTTTTTTGAAAAAAAAAAATTGCAAGAGTTATGGCATTTTCAAAATCCAAAAATGTAAAAAAAAATGAGAATTTTTAGCCAAATAACGCAAGATTGAAAAAAGTGTCAGAGAGCAAAAAGGTTTCTTCTTGAGCGCCCTACGATATAGTGATTTCGACTTTTTGAATCTTCTCAAAAAATCGAGAATTCCGTTTTTGATCGCACAAAAAAAAAAGAAAAAATATCTGTGAACTCGATAGCTTTCGAGAGAATGATCATATTCGATCGTGCTTTATCACCCATTTTAAGGGACCGAAAATACAAGTCGAGTCCGTTAACCAGCTGTTTTGGATCAAAAATAGAAGAGGGGGAGAATTTTGCAAATGCTTTTGAATTTTTTTTTTTCGAGACTCAAAAATTCTAAGTACGGTTCCTTATAGTAGGTAAAAAGTGAAACCATTTATCCTTATGATTTTTTTCTGATGAAAGCAAGATTGACAGAGTTGTGGCATTTTCAAGATTCGAAAATATACAAGAAAATGAGAATTTTTAGCCAAATTACGCATGATTGAAAAGACAGTCAGGAAGCAAAAATGTTTCTTCTTAGGAGCCCTACAAAATAGTGAATATGACTTTTTGAATTTTCTCAAAAAATTGAGAATTTCATTTTTGATCGCACAAAAAATGATAAAAAAAAAATATCTGTGAACTCGATAACTTTCGAAAGAATGATCATATTCGATCGTGCTTCGGCACCCATTTTGAGGGACCAAAAAT
>WSXT02156677.1:0-10153 GCA_011762715.2 Neuroterus valhalla | reverse complement strand
TCTCAAGGGGAGCCTTGTTTCAGCCGTTGGTCTCAATGTCGCTTCCTGAATTTCCTCTGCGGCTTGTTCTTGCAGCTGTTGAGGAAGCGATCCGCGTACATCTCTTGTCCGCGAAAGGTTCACGGCACGGTTTCCCAACACTTGCTGTGAAAGGTGCGAGAGCTCTGGGTGTTTCTGGCACCACAGAGTGTGCAGGCGCCCCACGTAACCTCTGCGGTTAAGGACAGTACTGGCATCATAGCAACTAAGCAGAGCCCCGCATGCGAGAGCGGGCTGTATGCTCCAGAAGGTCGCTCGTTATTCTGGAGACACCGTAAAGGACACCACACCCAGGTGACATTCAGCTTTCAGCACGGTTGTTTACGCCTTAGTTTGGGAGTTTTTACTTCGGGACCATCCCTGGACAATTGTCCAAACAAACTTGGAATCAATATAAAAGTAGGAACCGTTAATAAATTACTTTTCAACCATTTAAAATATATTTATTATATGACTTCAACAAACAGATTTGTGAAATATCTATCAATAAAAAATTCGTTTGCCTAATGACGTATAAACAATGAAGAATGAATATAAACTAGATAAAGGCAGTTTACACTACTGTTCATACAACTCTTTTTATTCTCGTTTTCGTCGCAGAGAAATTTATCACAATATTTATTACTATCATGATAAATTTCGTATGGAAACTTTCGGATGTTCCCACATAATAATTTTCAAATTTTGTCAACTCTCGTACTAAAGCAAAACTTTCTGCGTGATTAACTGTCTCATAATAAATTCTCTATGTAATCTATAGAAAAACTAATCGATATCAAAAAAATAGTCATTCGGAAAATTGATAATAACTGGACAAATTATTAGTATTTAATCTCAAAAAATGGTTTAGAGGCTTCCGATATTGTTGAACCTCTTCAACTTCTCTGGAAATACGTCTTTGAAAAGCACAGGATCGGCTCGAAATTCGATAGACTCCAGAGGCATTGAACCATATATTTTGGAAAATTTGTTTATGCATTGAGTCCTTTCCACCATGTGAGTCAAATCTGCAGAAAGCATTTCTGTATTCGTACATTCTGGACAGCGAAACTTTTTCTTTGGTGTCACCTATATTAGAGAAGAATACAATTTAGAGTTTCAAAATTAAAAGATATTTCTTTTGTAATCTATATATTTTAAATATTATTTCTTTTTTGCTTCACCTTTATGGGAGCTTTTCCGGTAATATTCGTAACCAGAAAGTTCATGGCAATATCTTCACAGTTCATATGTTCATCTACCCACTCCTTTATATCTCCTGGCATTGCTGTTGTGTATAAGTAACTCCAATACTGGAATGAAAATTAAATCTAGAATTGGATTTAAAGAGAGGGAGGGAATATTTAAAAAGAGGAAACAAAAAAGGAAATGTGAGGGAAGGCTTTGGAGATTTGAATGAATGAAATTAGAACCCTAAGTGGGGAAATAAGAGAAGAAAGGGGCAGAAGATGGTAGAGGGCATGTAGAAACAGAAGGTAGAAATGCATAAGGAGTTGAGAAGAATAATGGAAGAACTAAAACTTAAAAATGAAAAATGAAGGGAAAGACAGGGAAGTTAGAGATGGAAGCGAAGCAACTGACAGAAATCGGTAGAATGAGATAACTCATGAAAAAGAGAGGCAGAGAAGGTTTAGAGTAGATTCGAAAGCATAGGAAGTATAAGCAAAGGAAAGGATAAGGGAAATGAAAGTTTCCGGGGAGAAGGCAAGCAGAATAGAAATAAGGAATGAAAGTAAGGTAAGGAAGTAGGCGAATGAGAGGTTGTGTTTGAGAATGATTATTATGTATTATATGATAGTCTTCTTCTAACTTTCATGACGAGTGCAGGTTTGAAGTCATGGGAAAGAGGAAATGAAAGAATCGAAAATCTAACGTGACTAGAGAGGAAAAGAAAGTAGCTAATCAAGCGGAAGCCATGCGCTCTCTCAGCCCATGCCTTTCGGTAAAGATTTGAAAAGACAGGATATAAGTAAACAGAAAGGAAATGGGTCAAGGAAAAAGAGGAGGGGTTGGTGCTGGTAAGTGGGACCTGAGTGCGTGGACTGGTGAACAAGGGGGATAGGTTTGGGATAAAGAAGAGGATACCTTCGTAAGAAACTCGGAACATTGGGGAACAAATCGCGAGGGTAGGAGGCTTTGAGACTTGTAAGAAAAGGCGGGATGGTTTATCTGTTACGGCAATACCAAGGGGGATGGATGGAAGAGGGGAAAAAAGTTCAGAGTACGCTCTAAATCTACGTCCTGGTAGAAGTGAGAATAAGGAAGCTGATGGTTAGAATAGAGAAGGGCAATGAGATAGGCTCCGAGCACATGTCAGTGACAGCGGCATTAAGATGCGAAGACTCAAAGCGTGGTAAGGGGAGGAAGAAAATTGAAAACAGTAAGTTGGGGAAAAAATATACTAGGAGAGTTTAGAGAGAAAAAATGGAAAACGAGGAGATGAAGAGTATAGAAGTGACAGGAGCAGACACGCGTCTAGAAAAACTTATAAGAGTGATTAATAAGGTAAGGGTGGAGGTGAGGCCGAAAGGAGATAGAGAGGATGGTGGGACGATAAATGCAGAGAAAGAAAAGATAGGATTAGGGAGAGTGTAAGAAAACGGAGGAAGGGCAAAAAGGTAGAATGGGAGAAGGTTCAAGGACGAATGAAGGATGTTAGTATCGATGTTTGACGTGTTATGTTTTTTGTACCATTAGGCCATAATCCCTTGCGGGGTAAGCGTAACTCGTAAAGAGTTATAGTTGGTTGAGTTGTATATATGGGAGGGAACCAGTCTCCCGCCAACATGCCAACAGCACGCGGTATTTCCGAACGGTTACCCATCTGAGTACTAACCGCGCCCAACGCTGCTCAACTTCAGCGATCAGACGGGAACAGGTTTTTCAAGCATGGCATGGCCGCTGGCATATTTAATTATGCCAAATGATACACCAACATTATTTACCTTTTATTTTGCATTCACTTGTATTGTGATTCACTTTCCAAAAAGCAGCATTACAATAAATATTGAATCATAATTAATATTATTATTGTTTGTGGAATACATTAGTACTGAAATTAAGCGTTTTAATTAACTTTCCCTTCTGAACTTATAAGACTATTTAATAACAAATTAAATATCGAGGAATTGAATTACACCGGCACACAAGAAAATTGTCTTTACACCGGACGCGACCTATCTAAGGGCATGTTTTTCGACCCGCTGAATCCGAATTTCAAGTCAGTTTAGGCCGTACACCCTCCGATTTCGAGTAAATTGTAGAAAACCCATGAAAATTGCAAAAATCGCAAAAAATTGGGATTGTCTTTGCAAACAAAATTTTGTAGATTCGGATCAAAGGAGATTTTCGTGTAATTTAATCTACTTCATCCGAATCTGCAATGTATTTACCTCATATTCGCTCAAACACTAAAAAAATGGCATAAAACCGATAAAACAGCAAAAAACTCCAGTCGAAATATTTGAAAAAAATCTATCAAACATGGTTTACTACGTTTCTTGTATTTTTTATCGTATTATTTATGGGTATTTATTATGGGTTTTTTACCATTTTCACGGGTTTTTTTGCAATTTTCTTAGATTCAAAACGGCTTGTGATCTAAGTAAACTTGAAATTAGTATTCAACAGTTCAAAATACATGCTTGCCCTAGATCCACAAATTGTTTTTATACCTAAAACATCCAATTTTCGCTATTTCTTACGCTTTTTTGCAATTTACTTGAAATTGGAGGGTGTACGGCCTAAACTGACTTGAAATTTGGATCCAGCGGGTCGAAAAACATGCCCGTAGATAGGTCGCGTTCGGTGTACAGGAAATTATTTTTTTGTGTGCAGGTGTTATTTATATTCTACCTCTGTCATACACCTTTACGTATCTCGCGGCGTTAGGCTCAAAATCAGAATTATTAATGTTTCATCGAATTTTCGTTAGTTAAACAATATCTGGAAGACAATTGGTAGATTCTTTAGAAAGCCACAATTTTTCATTCAAACGTTTCCACGTATCTCATAGCATTTGGCGTCGGATTCAAATTTTCGATTTCTTACACTCTGATCATAATGAGAAGGTACCGGTTCCATGTGAAAATCATCCTTCGCGGATTTAATGGAAGAAAGGCGCCTTGTTGTTGAAATTGAAAGAATATTACTCTTGAAGACGGAGACGGAAATGGAAGTCCAGGGCAAGGTCACAAGCGTCTAGGGCTAAGAATAGCGGTTAGGAAGATATGCAGGAAATACTTTGTAAACTGTAGTATACACGAATTGTCGATAAAAAAACATGTAATAGTTGTGTATGGATTCTTGAAATCGTAAAAGGTAGAGGGCATGAAAAGATGAGAATGAGGTGGTAGAGGGGGGGGGGGGGATGGGAGGGGCAGGGTAGAATATAAAAAAAATGAGAATCAAGGTTGGGTTGACGGAAAGGAAAATCAAAGTTGGAGATTGGATTTCGAGGAATAAGCAGTGAAAGAGAGTGGGGTAGAAAGGGAGATTAGGAGAAGGGAGAGCTGGGAAAGAAAAACAACCTGGCAATAGCAGGAAGTGATGCAAGAAATAGGAACGAAAGAGAATAGAAAGGGTGATAGAGTAAGGGTTGAGTATAAGAAAATCTATATTCAGGGGAGATAGAATTTTTGGAATCGAGACAATAAAATATTAGAGAAAAAACAGCTAACTTTTTGTTGAGGAATACGAGAAGGAAGAAAAAGACTAAAGCAAAACGTAAGAGACATTCAAGGCACAGGAAAACGGTGCAAGAGAGTGGGTTTTAGAAATGCATGGAATCTGACAGTGTGACAAAAAAGAACAAGGGAACAGATTCTGCATAAAATCTACAAAATCTTTTGCAATTGGGGTTGCGATAAGGGCAGGTGAGCCTATAGGTATTGGCGACCAAATTGAAGATTTTTCAAAAATTTATCAACACTATAAGTGATTCATACTTTGTGATAAAATGCAGCACCAGTCAAAACCATAGAAATACGATTCGTCCATTCACTTTCGTATTTCCAACAACCGGTCACATTATCCCAAGTGTGAGTTCGAGAAGGAAAACCAACGATACGATCGGGAAATTCTCGCCAAACCTGAACAAACAAAAACTTGTGGATCAAATTAAATTATTTAGACCAATTTTTATTGTAAATATACCTCAAAAGCGAATTCAACTTCATCAGCAGTCAGCATAATTATATCATCGTCAATAGATAAAATAGCCTCGGTTTCAATTTCATCGTAAGGATAAAATCGGTTTGATAATTTGTTCTCCTTTGTTCGAATCACTTTTAAGGGCTTCAAAATTGATTTCGGCCACGCTGATGCTGGAAAATAATTTGATAATCAACTATAATAATTTGTCTGATATATTTAAATGTTGAATAATCATATTTTTCCTGTAATAACGACTCAAGTTCTAAAATTTCAGAGGCTATGGATTTGCTTCCAATTTTTCAAATTATAGTTTTAAGATGATACAAGTTCAATTCCTTCTCATTACATCCAAAATACTGTCCTTTTTTATAATTCATCGTTCTTTCAAAAATGATTATAACACTTAATATTCAAACAAAAAATTTAGAATATTTCAAAATTCTCACAAGGTGGTGGATCCTTATTTTGATTGTTCCAAATCACAAGAACTTTTGACAAACTTGGAACTTTAACAAGTTTGTTAATTAAAGAAAAAAGAAGTTCTACTCTGTCGTAAGTTAAAATGACAGCTGTAAATCCTTTCGTTTTAGGTGCCGTCACGGGCAAGAAAAGTGGCGAGGTGTTGTCCTGTAATGGATAGTATAATTAAGTAGGCTGCAGATTGAAAAGAAAATTTATTTCAAGTTAATAAATTTTGTTCAAAGCCTACCAAATGTTTTGGAACATTCCAAAAGTTATAATCTCTGGCAAGATGAGGAAAAACCCTATCAGAAAGAATTTCTAAAGTACTTTCCGCAATTTTTCCCATGGTCTCAAAATAATGTTTATAAAGCCAGAGATTTTGCTCTCTCAATTCTTTTATTCGTTTCTGTGATATTTTTTTTAGAGTAGGAATGACCATTAATATTTCAACTTCTCTTACAAATACAGCAGCTCTGTAAAGAGGAAATTCATTTACAGATTTCTTATGCAAATTGGAAATCAATATTAGGAATTCAATTCCAATTTTAATTAACCTCGTCCAATCGATAACTTCCTGAAATGGCATTACTAGCGAATCTGCAATTATTACAGGGATACAACCTGTAGCCATCGATTCCAAAAGAACACTTTGTCCAAGTCTTGCTCCACGAATCATCAAACAAAATGTAGACATCTGCATATTGATTAAATTTTATAAAATAATATTTGGCTACCAATCTCTTTGAAATAATAAAATCTGGCAATTTTAGGATAAATCAAAATTTGAAAAATTTAAATACGAAATTCATTTATTTTAAATCAGTGAACGGGTGTACCTAAGATATTATACAGAAAAACATCAATCCAACTATTGAGTTTGGACAACACACTCTTATATCTCCGCATGAAAAATTAAAAACTAAAATAAAAAGGAGAAGAGAAACAAAAGGCAACCTAAAAGAATTTTTATACAGAAAAGACAGATTTCACACACACATGAATTTGCAAAGAAACAGTTGAATTTTTGACGAAGAAAAAAAGTTTTGATAAAAGAACGAATGTTCAACAAAGTACTCAACTTTTATCCACGTTGTTGCATTTCCGACTAACAAATATTTCAATTTCGAATAGAAAATCATTGAATCCTTTTAAAAAACAGAGTAATTTCGACTGAACGATTGAATTCTTGACCAAAAAAGATGATAAGAAATTGTTTGGTTAAAAATTCAACGATTTCGCTGGAAATTCTTCTTTTTGGACGAAGGTTCAACAAATCCGTATAAACTTCGTCTTCTCAAATTGAAACTTCTACCATTTGGTTGGAATTGTTTCTCTTCGCTGAAAAACGTCTCTGGATCAAAAATTCAAATCTTCTATAAAATTTTGTCTTTTTGGTTTGGTTAATAATTCATCTGTTCTGGTTGAGAATTCAATTTTTTTGTCGAAAATTCGGCTTTTCCGATTGAGAGATGAACTACTTTATTGAAACTACACTGTCTTGTTGTTAAGAATTTATCTTTCCAACTTTATAATTCAACTAGTTGGTTTCATATTTATGTATTAAGTTTTAAATTCGTGTTTTCTAGTAGAAAATTATCCGTGGTTGAAAATTTTCTTTCGCACTTGAATATAAAATGTTCAAATGTTACCTGCAAAACTTCTGGGTATTTATAAACATCATCTTCCACACAACGAATTGTGTTGTTCATAGGATTATGATGCAAACATGGATCCAGAATTAAAATATCTTTTGGATACGTGGCCTTAATGTCCAATAAATCTTGTTCAAAGGCAGGATTAATGTTGATCTGAGCCGATATAACTAACCATTTTCTGTAATTAAAAAAATTTGGGAACTTAACAAAAATGAGATCTAAAGGTATATACTCCCAACAATTAAAATTTATTCTCAAGGAAATTTATCATATTTGATAGGATTTTATAGGAGTTTGGATCATTTAAATTAATTGAAAAGTGCACATTTCGAAGATTTTAACAGGATTCAAGCATTCTTAAAGGATTTTATGAGGTTTAAAACTCTTTTAGAATAATTTGGAAAATCCTATGGGCTTCCTGAGAGTTTTCAAGATTGAAAAGCTTTTAGGGCATTCAAAAAGATTTCACGTGATAGATGTTTTTAAAATGACTTACAGTTTCGTGAATGATGTTAGAAGATGGAAGTTGATTCCTAGCAAATTTAGTAAACATATGATAAAATTCTCATAATCATTTACCGTTCAATGGAGTAACTTCTTCTTATATTTTCAACCAGAGGACTATAAACTGGTAAACTAATATCGAAACCAAGTCGATGAGTAAAAGTCGAAAATCCTGCTCCAGCAATCATTGACATTCCAACCGGAACATCAATTACTGATTTGTAATCGGGATTACTTCCAGGCACCATGTTGAATATCAAATGATTCTCTCCTCGTTTCCAGCTGTGGATAAAAAATTAAATAATATTTAAAATTCACCGAATCATGGTAACCGCAAAAATTTCATTTCGAAATTCCCTGACTTCACTAATTTTGAGGTTTTCCCTAACCTGTGACCACCCTCTGTAATATTTGGACATTTTTTATTCCAAATCTTCAACATTTTTATTTAGGTTTGAAATAATAAAATCACTACTTACAACTCAAGAGATTGAAGAGCCTGTGAAACCTCTTGCAACATCAGTCTATTTTGATTCAAGGTATCAATAGAAGGAACAAAAATACAAGCTTCTCGTGGATTCGGAGTGTAAAATTTGCTCGAAACGATTGCAAGTAAAATCTGATAAAACTCTTTTGTCATCTGACTTTCAGCAACGGGTCGACTTTCATGGTCGAGGAAAACCTTAGGAGGATAAACGTAAACCAGAAGTTTATTTCCTCTACTTCCACATCGATATAAATTGAAGCAACCAAAAAAAGTGCAGGAAGAATTGGTTGATTCTGCCGGGGGCAAATCTGCCTTCAATATTCTCGTTGGGAATATATTTGTGTCTAAAACGATCGGCTGGTAAATTGTTTCTTGGTGTCTATTTCCATTTTTGAAAACATGGTAGGCGGAAATGATCAAAATGCTAGATAGCAATAATGAGCAGACAATTATGATGGAGTTATAGCTTGAAGTGCGACCCAATTTTTGGGAAAATCGGGTCGGAATCACCATTTTAATTGCATAATTATCTGAAATACCTGGAAAAAAAGATTGCGTTTCGAATTTCATTTGAAAGCTGAATTCAAAACTAATAAGTAAATCATTTCCAAATCCGGACTCAAGCTGTTTTGAGTCGATTTCACCAACAATTTCGGGGGATTAGTCAATTTTGAAATTCGATTTTCAGTAAAATAAAATCTATACAAAACAAATTGTTCATAAACTACTTAATAAATAAGTGGCTTGCTCAATTGTTGAGAAAATCGTGATGAACCGAATTGTAGGGAATCTGTTTGGAAAGAATACAGGCCTTCAACGATAAAGATTGAATCGAAATTACAATTGTTATCCAAAGGGAAAAGAAAAAATCACAAATAAATGATTTTGAATATACAATCACACCTAATTTTCTCATTTACTTGAATTCTCTCTTAAATTTGGTTATATCGAACAATGTGGTTATCCGTGTAGTGTCTATATATTTTTTGAAAATATTTTAAAGGTTGGAAGTGTCCAGGTGTACCGAAAAAAATCAAAATCAGCTATTCGTACCAAGATTTCGGTCCAAATAGGCCTTTTCCCAGGTCCTGAAATCGGTACCGAAGAAATTCGGCTATTTGTACCGAAATTTCAGTACACGGAGTCACGGCCTCAAAGATTATCAAATCTTGAGGCAAGGCATACTATAAAATCCATAATGAAAAGTAAACAACTATCGTCTACTTGTTTGTTTAACTGACTAGTATTTAATTTAATTCGCAATCAATTCATACACTCACATTAGTTTCCAAAAATTTGACGTTATCCCCTCAAGGAAAAACTGTCTTAATACGACTTTCGCTATATAGTACTAAATTACATGTGGATATAACGCTCATTTTACGGCTTTCTTCTTTCAACATTCATATGGCACTCTCCTTTATAGTTTACAGAAGATTTCCTGATTTTTTCACATTCTTCCAATAATTGAGGTTATTTTGCTTGTTTAACTGATGTATTCACTACATTCACGGTCATGAAGAATATAATAAGGAGTATCAAACTGTCAACAAGATGCGCCGGCGGTCCCGAAAAATGTACGGCAGTTTCGTCAAGGTTTTCGACCGTGTGGTGGCGCCGCGGTTGGTAGTGTCCGGTTATGTTATGTTCCTTTGCCGCGAGGAGGAGGGCGGGACACTGTACAAACTGCCTTGAGTTTTGATGGCGGTAACTGCACCTTGAATGCCAGGTTCAGGCTTTTAGATCCTGCCATGGGCGTAGCGATGGTGTCGCGCGTGAGGGGGGGGGGGGGGTTTTAATGAAAATGCCGCCTGGGCTAAACAATTCGCCGACTTCGTGGGTAATACATGGT
>WSXT02156655.1:0-10153 GCA_011762715.2 Neuroterus valhalla | reverse complement strand
CGGGAAGGGATTTGAGTTGAAGGGTTCAATGTCTGACGATCTCCTGTGGGAGGGGGGAAAATAGATATGTAAAAACTCGAAAATAGTATACATGGAGTGATAAATCTAATCTAGTTGAAGTTTCATCACTTCAGTTAAAAATTCGTTTTTCTGGTTTAAAATTCATCTACTACATTAAGATAAACATTGCTTAAACATTTACAACTTTCTTTGAATATTCCTTATTTTGTTAAAAAATGTAACAATTTATTTCACAAGTAAGTTTTTGTTGTTGTTGAAAGTTAGTTGATTTTTGTTACAAGTAATTTTTTTCGACTGGAAATTTAACTTGTTCCAAGTGGAAATTCCATTCTTGCATTCAAAAGTTCATTTGTTCGGTTAAATATTATTTTAAGGAATGTTTAATTTGCGTATCAAGGTTTTTGTTAACAATTCTTTTTTATTGAAAATTGAATAATTTTTCAGTTCGAAATTTAACTATTCTGTTAAAAAATTGTGTTTTTTGGTAAATAATTAATCTTTCAATTTGAAAATTAATCTTTTTGTTCAAATATTCACCTTCATTGTTGAAAATTGAAGTGCTCCAGTTAAATATTTATCATTTTAGTTAAAGATTCATCTTGTTTGTTTGAAATTTAACTGTTCCAGTTAAAGATTCTTAATGCTATTCGAAAATTCATCACTTTCATTGAAAAATAAACTATTTTATTTGAAATCCGTTCTTCTTTTTTTTCTATCGTTATATCATTTTTTTTCAATGCTAATTTTGAATGTTCCAATTTTTGTTGAAAAAAAAAAATTATATTTTTCCGTGGAAAATTGGAGTATTTTCTTCAAAAGCAATTTATTTTATAATATTTGATTTGTTGTGTTGAAGGATGTTCAGAGTGAACGTCGTGAACTATAATAAATTTTTGCATTCTGCTATCAATATGAATATTTTACCTTTATTTGACCAGGATTTTATTTTATGCATTGATATTTCAATTCGATTATCAGCAGTAATCTTGAATTGTTTATTCATTTTCAGTGCTTGTATTAATCGAAGTTCGAGAAACAAACGCGAGAGGGAAAGGGACAGAGGACGTGATAGGGAACGAGAGAGAGAACGAGAAAGGCAGGCAACGCCACCTACAGCATCGAGCAGTGGTTTGCAGGGTAATTAAAAACTTATTTGAATATAAATAATCAACAGTCTAAAAGACCGAGTTTAAGATACATCATATGAAAAAAATAGAAGATTTACCGAATCTATTACAAAACAGACAGTTTCTACATTCGAAGTCGCAGAATTTCCTAGCGATGTTGTTCTTTAGTTAAATGAAGAAAAATGCTCCAAAAAGTTACGAGTATTTGTATTTTTAAGTCGATCAAGAAAAAAACATCAATTTTTTCTTCTAACTTCCATAGGTTTTATCCTAATGAGATTCACCATCATATTTCCATGCCTTTCGAAGAATTTTTAAAAGTTAAAAATGAACATAATAGCGATGATTTGCTCAAAAGAATATAAAAAGGCGTTTTCAACAACAAACCAACACTTATATTTCTTGTCAATTTTTTTTTCATTTGTTTTTCTTGAGGAAGGGATCCTGTGAGTTTTATATGGGCTTAACAATTTGTATGGCTAGAGGATCATTTTTATCATAAAATCGAGTTTTCGCAATTTGCTTGGAGAAATCCAAATTTATCAAAAAAATGTTGGGATAAGAGTTAGCAGCTCTTAAAAAAGTCTTAAAAGAATACCTTTTACTTCTGTGATATTTTGCAAAATTTAAATTCGATAACTATATTTTCAGGGAAAAAAAATTCTCTTGTCTTAAAAAATGGATTCGCCTGCATAAAACTTGTATTAGGATGCCTTTTGTACGTGAGCAAACACTACAAAAAAATATGGCGAAGAATGAAAAAAGATTCTTTGGTAAACGCCTACCTTTCAGCATAAGGAAAACATCCTATAAGTTTTATGCGGTCTTCATCATTTTTGAGGACGAATGATAAAAAATGGGAGATATTATGGGTATAGAATTTTTGTTTGTTACATGAATTATTTGTGTAAATTGTGATTTTTTTTTTTTCATGAACTTTCTTAGTTGTGCAACCTCGCAACATTTTTGGTGTTTTTCGTTTTTTCTGAGAAATTACGAAAATTCGATTCTGTGAGAAAAAAAGAGATCTAACGTAAGAATACTCCGCTGAATCATTTTATTTATTTCAGGGGCTTTCTTTGAGCAACGTTACCAATTTTAAGGTATTTTTGAACTTTCTGTTCCTCTATCGTTGACAACCGTTGTAGAAATTGAGTTTTCAGGCAAGAAAAAATTGAAATTCAACCGAAAACAGTTCCATTTTTAAGTCAAAACTTGAATTTTCAAATGAATGAGACGAATTTTCAACAGTAAGGTTCGATCCCGACCAAAAAAAAGTTGCTTAAACATTTCAGCAAAATTCATGAACTTCCTACCAAAGAACTGGATTTTCTAACCAAATACCTGAATTTTTAACCTGTGAAGATAAATTTATGACCAAGAAGATTAATTTCCTACCGAAAGACCCATTTTCAACAAAATACATGGATTTTCAACCACATAGTTGAATTTCCAACTAAAAAATATTAGTTTCGAACAAAAATGGAAAAATTATAGTTTTTATTCAAAACATCTCTTTTTAACAAAGCAGAAAGGATTTTCCAACTAGTTAAATTCAACGAGGAAACACTAGTTTTTGACAAGATATTTGAATTCTTCACATGATAGGCGACTTTTTAACGCATTTTCTAACAAAACCATTAATTTTCTACCTAATCAGACGAATAGTTGAGAAAATACATCGATTTACAAAAAAATGGTTGATTTTTGGGATAGAAGAAGAACAAACCTCATACCTAATCGTTGAATTTTCGAACAAAAAATATAAATTCACAACAAGAAAGCAAATTCGTTAGCAAATAGCACAAAGTTCCATCAGGCTGGCGACTTGACCGGGAAACCGGAAATTTTATTGACTGCGAAAAAACCGGGAATTTTATTTGAAAACCGGGAATCGATTTGACTCAACCTAGATTAGGTAATAGAAATTCGACCGAAAAAATACGAGAAGTGACTGCTTTCATTTTATGAATCGAAAAGATATCTTTTCATTTGATTTGAAGAATTTAACGTTCCTTTGATCTGATTCTCAAATGTTTGAATACATCTATGCCTTATGAGAGGAAGAATTTTTATTTTTTTCCATTACAAAAAAAAAACTTTCTGCATATTTGTTGCTCTATGAGATTTTTTTAACTGACATAAATTTGATAGTCGAATTAATGGTAGCCCAAGCATACAGAAAGAATTATTATATAAATTTTTTCAAAAAAATGTATTTATTACGTTGTATTTGCTTTTCCTCATTTATCTGACTTGGGACAGGGAATTTCAGAAAATAATTAGAGTTTTTATTTTGGGGCAGGGAGTTTTAGTGAAGAAGTATAATTTCATTTCGAACAGGGAATTTCTTACATGGAACTGGAACTATTCAAACTGATTATCATTCGGATTTAGAAGAGAAGAATTTAGAAAAATTGTTCCTCCAATTCAAAGTTCGTCACAATTTTCTCTCTTCTTAATTTTGAATGATGAAAGTACTTCAAGCAGTCTTTAGAGTAGAAGTAGTATTCCGAGTAGTTTGAAATTTAACATTGTTTATTGAAAATAAAATTTTCTAGTTAAAGTTGCATTATTTCGATTCCAAATTTACCTCTGGTTAAAATTGTAACTACTTTGTTAAAAACCAATTCATCTTTTTTTGGTAAAAATACAAGTATTGAATTGAACATTGATTTTTTAACTTGAAAATTAAACGATTTCTTTGAGAATTTATGTACTCGTTTGAACATTGGCCCTTTTTGTAGAAAATAAATCTATATTATTGAAATAAATCTATATAGTTGAAAGTCAATGTCTCCAACTGAAAATTTAATTGTTTTATTCTCAGTGGGAAATTGATCTTTTCTAGTTAAAAATTCGAAAATTTAGTGAAAATTTGTCTTTTGGGATTGAAAACTCAATTATTTCGTTGAAACTTCACATATTTTGTTGAAAAGGCGATTTTTTGGTAGAAAATTATCTTTTCTTTCTGAAGGTAATATTCTTCCTCAGAAATTCTTTTTAACGGTTTCAAATGCAAGTTATACAGTCAAACCTTTTCATTTTAGTCGAACATTAATCTTGTTAAAAACTTCTATGTTTGCTTTGAAATTACTTTTGTTAAAAAAATTTAACTATTCTAGTTGAATGCTCATCATTTCAGTTAAAAATGAGTCTTTCTGGTTTAAAATTCAACTACTTCAGTTAAAAATTCATTCCTTTAGTTAAACATCCATTTTTTTCATTTTAAAATTCGAGTATTCAAATTTTCGTTGACGATTCATCTTTTTCAGTAAAAGTTAATTTATCTGTTTAAAACTCAACTCCTTTAGTTACAAATTTTTCGTTTTAGTATAAAACGCTTTTACTCGGTTTGAAATTGATTTTTTGTACTAAAAATGTTACTGTTCCATTTTTCGTTGCGAATAATTATTTTTAGAGTTCGAAATTCGACTATTTCGTTGGAAAATTATATTTTTTCTTAGAAAATTATTCTTTCTATTTGGAAATTAATTTTCTTGTTTGAAAATTCACCTCCATAGTTGAAAATTGAAGTGCTCCAGCTAAATATTTATATTTTTATTTGAATATTCATTTTCTTGATTGGAAAATGAACTACTAGTTGTGAATAAATTTTTTTTTTTTGGTAATGTGAATTGGTTTTTTCTAATTGTGAGTTTAACTCTTCCAATTTTCGTAAAAAAAAAAATTATATTTTTTTGTTGAAAATTTGAGTATTTTTTACAAAATTGTTTTATTTTGCAATGTTTGATCTTTTGCGTTAAAGAATGTTTAGAACGAACGTCGTGACTGAAAATAAATGTTTGTTTTTTGCGACAAATATAAATATGGTACTTCTAGTTGACCGGGAAAATTGAAAAACTTGAACGTGAAAAACCGGGAAATGACCGGGAATTTGAAATCGTCTGCCGAATCGCCACCGTGTGAAATTTTCCACCCAAAAATATGTTTTAAAATGAAAAGTTCATTTTCTGCTCAATAATTTAATGCTCGAATAAACCGATTTCCTAGAGTTGAATTCGCAATAAAAAATATGGATTTTCAAGCCCCTACCAATTTTGTATGGAAGAGTTGGATTTTCCGTTCAAAAGTACTACAGTGAATTTCCACTTAAGTTGACCTTCACTTAAGTTGATTTCCAGATAAGTTGACTGGGAACGTTCACATAAGTTGAGTAAACAGCCCCCCACCACAAATACGATGAGAAAGAGAAACCACGGATCGAGAGAGGGAAAGCTGCAGAGAGGGGGATATTATCCTTGATGATGGGGACTCGTGACTCCCCACCTTGAGTCAACTTAACTGAATGTTTACGTTTTCGCGCGGTCAACTTAAGTGGAAGTTCACTGTATTATTCTCCTTTCTTCAACGAAACAGATCAATTTACCTTAAAAAAGATCAAGTATCAATTGAAAATATTAGTTTCGAACCAAAAACGAAAGATACATCTTCAGTTAGAAAAAATGATTTCAAGAATAAATATTCAACCATTGATTTTTTACCACAAATTGCCAACCATATATCTAAATTGCTAATGGAAAAAGATAAATTTAAACCACGAATTACAAAGCTAAATGATCAACCAGAGATGAGTCTTCAAGGAGCAAAATTAATCTTGAAAAGAGTATTTGAACTTCAACCAATTATTTGAAGTTATGAGAACGAAAAAGTAGGTGATTTTTTCAGCAAAATAATCGGCTTTTCAACAGAATAAATAAATTTTCAACTAATCACCATAAATTTAGGCGGAAGGATCGAAAAGGGTGAAAGGTTAGTTCCTTGATAACTGAGTAAAAATGAATATTAACAAAGATAATATCTTTGATATTAATGGAAAAAGGGGAAGAGTTGGCCCTGTAACAAACCTTTTCCTCTTCTTCTTTTTATACTTTACCTACAACGTACTTTCGCGTGAAAAAAATAATAAATGTAAATAAAAAACTTTTGAAAAATTCTCTTGGCCCAAAAAATTTTTAGCAGAAAATATAAGTGTGGATTTCATGATAAAATCGACTTTCTACATTTGAATCATCAGTCATCAATCAGGTTCATGAGAATCAGAGAAAAAATGAAAATACCTGAATTCGATCAAAAACTATATAAGTTTGGAGAACAATATATTTTTCTTCTAAATAGACCGCAAAATTCAAGTATTCAGTGAATTTAAATTTAGAACCTGCCTGATTTGAAATAGATTATATCCATGATCTTTTGAAATAGTTCATATCAATTGTTCATTATTTTTTAATAAACAAGGTGGAGATGGTTCTGTGATTGGCAATAATCGTGTAGCTGGAAATGTCGAGCCCGAACTTTCAAATGGTTACAACAGCGGTGACGAATACACTGGACGAACTGGCAATAATCTTACAGCTGCCGAGTGGCAAGAGGTAATTTCTTTACAAAAATTACTTCAATTTAAAAGATATTGAAATTTATTGCTAACTTTTAATAAATGTAATCTTATAATACTGCAGCGAGACCGGTGGTTTGAAAAAAGGATGCGAAAAGTGGGTTTTATAGTTAAAAAGATGGGAGAAGATGGGGCTTGTTTGTTCCGGGCTGTGGCCGATCAAGTTTATGGGGATCAAGAAATGCACGGAGTTGTGAGGAAACACTGCATGGATTACATCGTAAGTATCTGTAACTCTTGACAATTGATCATTTTGCAAGTTACGAAGTCGGCTAAATTTCTTTGTCATTTGCAGGCCGCCAACCAGGAGTTCTTCTCACACTTTGTTGCCGAAGATTTCACCACGTATGTAGATAGAAAGCGACAAGAGTACGTGCATGGAAATCACATAGAAATGCAGGCTATGTCCGAAATGTATAACCGCAGCGTCGAACTTTTCTGCTATAGTACAGGTAGTTAATTATGGAATTTATCTACTTTTTTCTGCTTAAGAAACATGGCATTGTATTGACGATACTATTTTTATTGAAGAGCCCATTAACATCTTCCATGGAGTTCACAAATCAGACAACGAACCCATCCGGTTGTCATATCACAGGGGTAGTCATTACAATAGTATAGTCGATCCATACAAGGCGACTATTGGTGTTGGCCTCGGTTTACCATCTTTCAACCCTGGATCTGCTGATCGTGCTCTGGTATCAGACGCTGTCCGTCAGAGCGAGGACTTACATATCGAACAGGTATTCTCCGATTAACACCTTATTATAGAATACGTTTTACCCGTAAGAAATAAAATTCACAAAAGACATTTTTCTGATTTTGGACAGACGATGCTTGAAGATAAGATCAAAGCGACTGACTGGGAAGCGACAAACGAAGCAATCGAGGAACAAGTGGCCAGGGAAAGTTACTTGCAATGGGTACGCGATAATGAGATGAGAAAAGCAGTAAGTACTACTTGCTTGCTTAACCTTCCCTCACTCATATAACATATTCTTAAACCGTCACTCACATCTGAGCCACTGCCTCAAATTATAATTTTAACCAATTTCATCCACTTTACCAGAAGATTGTACATTCATTGTAAAATTTTCTCCTGTCCAAAAGTTGTGGTTTGAAACCTGGATCTCTCAAAAAAAAAGTTACAGATAAAAAAATAATATATCTTATGTTTGCGCATTGACGATAAAGCATAAAATAATGAATAATATAGATTTTTTTTGTTATTTTGGAACGGAATCAATCTTTCAATAGAAGAAAAGGTATCTTAAAAATTGTATTTACAACTTAAATTATGTTCCAAAAACTATGTAACAATTCATATACATCGTTAAATTTTATTGAACTTGTGAATAATGAGAAAAAATATCTTCTCACTCGGTTGAATGACATTTTTTTCATTTGTAAAGATTTTTCAATCGATGTAAAGGGTTTTGAAAGTTTGATCTTGGAGCTACAAATATTCTCCAAAGGTTTCGCAGCAATAAACAAATCCTCATACATATTGAAATGCTATTTCATTTGAATAAATTATATAAAATTATGATTTTTAACTATTTCGCACTGCTTTTTGTTGACTTTAAAACCCGAAAAGTTAAATTTGTAACAAAGAGGGTATTTTTCAAACAAGAAAACTAAATTTTCTATGAAAAATTGGCTTTCTTGTCATAAAATATTTATTTCCAACCGAAAAAGAATAATTAAAAACAAAACTGATCATCTCAACCAAGGAAGATGGATTTTTGACCAAAAAATGGATTTTCAATCTAACAGTAGCTTTTTTATACAAGTAGTTCAACCTTCCAGCAAAAAATACGATTTTTTAACGAAATAGTTGAACTCTAAAAGATGATTCAGCAACTACATGGTTCTTGGTTTTCAAACAAGAACTTACCGAAAAAAGTTGAATTTTTAACGAGGAAGAAAACATTACTTTCAAACCATAAAAGATTACTTTTCTACCATTAAAGACGGATTTGAAACGAACTAAAGTCGAATGTTTTAGAAAACAGTCGATTTTTAAACTTGAAAAAATGAAGTTTCAACCAAAAACATCACTCCCAAGGATAAAGTTATTTTTAACCAGAAAGTTGAATCTCGAACAAAAAAGTAAATTTTCACCCGAAAGGATGACTTTCCAACAAAAAAGATGAGTTCAACCAAGAAAAATATATTTTCAACCCAAAATTTGAAGGATGGAAAAAATAGAGGGCGTAAATGCCATTGCTATAATTTTACACGTCCACCAAAAAATGTTTACATTTTGATATTTCGAGTAGCTCGCCATAACCAATTTTCTGAAATGTAGTTGGGGAAGGGCTCAACTCCATTGTAGTGGGAAGTCCAAAGGCATTTCTGTCTGTTATTCTTCGTTGGGATCTTTTTGCCTGTTGTGTTGTATATGCTTGCTCCTTTCTGCCGTATTCTGCAATTTCAGAAAAAGAGCGATGAGGGCCTATATTCAGAGTACTTAAAAATGCTAATAACTCATTTACGCAGAAAGTTGCACTTACGCCTTTTTGTTTTGCCACCCTTCAGTTGTATTTGCAACAAAAAAGTCGAGCTTTCAAGAAAATCGAGTAAATTTCAATCAGAATCAGTTGCATTTGCAAGCCGAGAAGGCGAATTTATGAGAAGACAGATAAATTCCTAAGCCTAAAAGACGTATTTTCAACAAAATAATTGAACTAGTCTAAAGCAGATAAGTTTCATACCATAAAAGGTGAAATCTCAATCTGGAAAGACTAATTTTCAACAAAAAGTTAAGTTTTGAAACTAAAAAGTCTGTTTTCTGAAACATTTGAATGTTTAGCTTGATAAAACTTTGTCTCTTGAGAATAAAATTCATCTTTCATGGTAATAAAGTCATCTTGTTAGGGTGAAAATTCAACTATTTGCTTAAAAATTCAATTATTCTGAAAACTTAACTGATTGGTTGCATTTGAGTCAGGCCACTTCAACTGTGCCCATAAAATTTTGGTGATTTTTCAAAAAGTGACAACAATGGGAAAAATATGTGAATAATAGCATTACAAAAAAAAAACACTTTTAACCGGGAAATGACCGGGAATTTCCTTGACTCAACCTAGACAATTAAAAGTTTTACCATAAAATTACGAGAAATGACTGCTTTCTTTCTATGAATTGAAAAAATATCTCATTTGATTTGGAGAATGTAACGTTCCTTTGGTCTGATTCTGAAGATTTTTGAATATATATACTGTATAGAAACAAGAATTTCAATTTTTTCCATTATAAAAAAAAAACTTTTCCAGATTTATTGCTTTCTGAGATTTATTTAGCTGACCGAAGTTTGTATAATGGAATTGATGATACCCCAAAGATACAGAACGAATTGTTTTCTCACTTTTTTCAACAAAAAAAATTTTTTTTTTTTTTATGCTCTATTGACTTTCTCCTTATTCATCTGACTCGAGACAAGGAGGTCGAATACTTCAAGTATTCGAATTGGGGAAAGAAGAAATTCAGAAAATTGCTCTTCCAATTTTAAATTCGTCAAAATTTGAAAGTCCCCTCTTCATAATTTTAAATGAAGAAAGTACCTCAAACAGTTTTTAGAGTAGGA
>WSXT02156654.1:0-24145 GCA_011762715.2 Neuroterus valhalla | reverse complement strand
GTTGTATTTCTCAAATTTCTCAAATTTACTCTAGTGGAGGTGCTGGCGCCAGCACCTCCACCCAATTGTCGGTTTTTTGAGAAAAATAAAAGAGCCCAAAAATCGGCATCGGTGCCCAAAAATAGCCCAAAATTCGGATATAAACGGAATATGGAAATTCCATTGTGGAGGTGCTAGCGGAACGGACCTAAAATAGCTGCCTAAGGAACTCACCCTTTCTTTTGGACCAATCAACAAGTGTGTCAAATGCCGATTTGATCCGTCTATTTTTTCGTGAGTTACCGCGTTCACGGACGGACAGACGGGCGTACATGCGGAGATACAGACCAACAGACAGACACCCTCGCCAAAACTTGATTTTTGGCTTCAGGGCAGCTCAGAACGTGGAGATCCGTTGAAAATTCAAGATTTGAAATTTCAGACGAATCTAATAGTTTCCTAATCATAAATGATGAGAATGTAAAAACAGTTTTTCTTTTTAAACTTGTCTTTTTATCTCGTTATGTTTTTCTAGGAACTTGACTTTTATTTGAAATGTTCTTTATATAGGTTGATACCGAAACTATGCATCTTATGAGAAAGAAAATTACACAAGATTTGTAGATGATCTTTTAAAGAACAATTTTGTTCTTAAAATGGAATTTTTTATTTTTCATTACTTTTTGTGCGATCGAAATTGGAATTTTCGTTTTTTTGAGAAAATTCAAAAAGTTGTACTAACGATCTTATAGGGCTCATAGGAAGAAACATTTTTCTCTCCGAATTTTTTTCCGAACTTGCGTTGTTTGAATAAAAATTCTGATTTTCGTTTACATTTTTTTAAATTTTGAAAATGCCACAATTCTGTAACAAAAAAAACCATTCGGATGAATTGTTCTAATTCGCACTTACTATGAAAAGCCATACTTATAATTTTCGAGTCTTGGAAAAAAAATCCAAATTCTTTTTTCAAATTTCCCTCCTCTTTTACTTAAATAGCTGGCTAACGAACTCAACTTGTCTTTTTGGTCTCTCAAAATGGGTACCAAAGCACGATCGAATATGATCACTCTTTAGAAAGTTATCGAGTTCACAGATTATTTATTTTTCATTATTTTTTATGTTATCAAGATTGGAATTCTCGATTTTTTTAGAAAATTCGAAAAGTTGTATTGACGATCTTGTAGGGCTCCCAAGAAGAAACATTTTTGCTCTCTGACTTTTTTTTCAATCTTGCGTTATTTGGCTGAAAATACCCATTTTCTTTTATATTTCTGAATTTTGAAAATTCCACTACTCTGACAATTTTGTTTTTATAAAAAGGAATCATTCGGTCAAATCGTTTCAATTTTTACGTACTATAAGAAATCATACTTACAATTTTTGAGTCTCGGAAAAAAGCTCAAAAAAATTTTCAAAATGCTCCCCCTCTTTCATCCAAAATAGCTGGCTAACGAACTCATCCTTACTCTTGGACAAGTCAACAAGTGTGTCAAAGGCCGATTCGATCCGTCTCTCTCTTTGTGAGATATCGTGTTTACGGACAGACGGACGGACGGACATACAGACCGAAAGACAGACAACATCGCCAAAACTTGATTTTTGGCTTTAGGGGGTCTCGAAACGTGGAGCCAATTTATTTGAGAATTAAGAAGAAGTTCAACTCAAGACATATCATAGAAAAACACAATAAAGCCACATTAAAAATATAAAACAATTTGAACATGGGTGCAGGGATCTCGACATTAAACATTAAACTTTGCACAAAGATTAGGGAAATTAGGAAGGAATCGCAATTGGATAAACTTAAAGAGCCAGACGTAGAAAAAACACAATAACAGTCTCCAAATAACAATATCACACGTAAAGTACATTTTATTAAGGAAATCGATATCAAGGGTCATCAAAAGGGGATAAAATTAACTGACAAAGGTGTTTTCGCTCAACAAATAGATAAAGGGTTCAAAATAAGAATTTATAAACTACATACAATATAGAATATCATAAACGAGTACAATAATGTAAACGACAAAAGGAAATTTAATAGTAGGTAAGTAAAGGGGTTCTAGAAAATACCAAAAGAAGGGTTCGAGAAGTAAGATACCAAAAGGGGTTCTTGACGACAAAAAAGTAAGTTCGCAAAACAGGTACGAAAAGGGGTTCTTTTTAATAGACACATGGGACGTTCTCGAAAATAAACTCGAAAGGGGTTCTCTCAAATAGACACAGGGGAGGTACTTAAAAACAAGCTCGAAAGGGGTTCTCAAAAGTAGACATAGGGCGGGTACTCAGAGAACACACTCGAAAGGGGTTCCTAAAAGTAGACAACGGGGAGGTTCTCCAAAATACAAAGGGTTGACATCATTTAGGCATTTGGCACTCCGGAACACAAACAAAATTAGGAATACATATCAACAAACTTGAATAGAATGGGTTAAAAAATGTACCATGTTGTAAAAAGCAATAAGACAAATGCAAATATTAAAGATGACCTAGCCAAGGAGCACAATTTAGTCTAAAATACAGACCAAAATATGGATAAATTGAGTGAAATGTCTTGGCGAAATCATTGACAGAGTTCTGAATCCTACCTTAATGGATGTTGTAGAAAGTCAAGGCCTCGTGTTTACACTGTGGGTTCACAACGATAAAGAAGAGAGTTTTGACGCTTACCGGTGTTTTTAGAAAACGGGGGAAAAACATGATTAGAGGAAGAGCTGATGCGCACAAACTTGCTTTCGACAATTCGCAACGGTCCACAGTGGGCCAGAACCCCGAAAAGCTGGCCAAAAGTCAAAAAAAGTTTTTTTTTTGTACCTTTTTTCACCAATAAGTGTTATTGAGGGTTCCAGTGACGTTATTTTCCAATCCAAACAATTTCATCGCAGAGAGTTGACTTTACAGCACGGTGCGAAGTTGACCACTTTTGCGCGCAGATGGATGCTTTTCCAACTGCCTTGAACGTTTGTAAGAATAAACGGTGTTTATTGATGACGTACGCATCCGTTCGAGTTCTTGAAACAAGATTTGCAGCCTTTACTAATGTGTCATGCCGGAGTGTAGTTGAAAAATGAAAATCCTTTGCGTATTTATTTATGAATAGTATCAAAAATCTAGAATAATTCACATCGATGAAGGGTGAAACATTAACTTTTACCTAGGCTGAAAGTTTATTGTTCTTCAATGTTTTTACTACATTATTTGTAAAAACTGTTGTACGTACATATTCGAGTAAAATAAAAAAATTGCAGCTGCAGATAGCTGCATATCCGGCTCTTAAATCGAATTTCTTGTTCGAACGTTCCAATAAGATACAACCAGACGCGACGCATCTCATCTGATCTCGGCTCACGGCCAGGCTTGAACTTGCTCCATAGTGCAGTCCACTCTCAAACTTCATTCGTTTTTGTAACAATGTTCAAAAAATATAGGTGAGTGCTTCGACATTTTTCTACGAGGTGCATTACAATTTTCACGTTCCTGATTTGTTTCAAAACTACCGGCAAATTGAATCTTCTGAGGAAGGTGAATCAAATTCATTTAATCTTTTAATTTATATCAGACGCAGATCGTAATTTTTTTTAATCAAACTAGGTGACCAGTGTTTCATTCTTATTTGAGTTCGCTGAATTCAACCACGATGACAGCAATTTTTCTGAATTAGCTTTAGTTTTTGAAATATTTAATTCCTAAAATCCAAGGGACTCAGACCAGCAAGAAACATATTTTGTTCCACTTTCTATCAACATTTAAAATTTATATTATTTAATAACTATATTTCCGATAAGATTACACTGAAGCATCGGAGGAAAAATATCCCTAAACATTTCGTAAATTGATCGATTTAGAGTGTTTCTTCATCATTTTTGGTGGAAAAATTGACAATTTGATCGATTTATCAGATTCTTTGTATGAAATAGAATAGTATTTATATTCGATTTATATATTTCTCATATAAAATAATGTGGAATATTTAATCCACATTTAAATGATTATTAAGAAATTTGTATGTTAAAGGCCTCAGAACCTGGAACTCAAAAAATGCAATATCCGAGAAATCAAAGCTTATTCGGAAAAGTGACTAGCACCATTGATTTTGACGTCCTCAAATAAGCTTAAAAACAGGGGCCTCAGTTTAACAGTTTTTTCAACTAGCAGAGCGTTATAAAATATTTCAGCTATATAAAATTTTATAGAATTTCGGGAAAATTTATAATCATAGAAATGTTAATAAACTGTAAAAAAGGACGGAGGAGAATAAAAAATTATTATCTAATCCATCTTATTTCAAGATGCCTGAAAAAGTTGCATAATCTCACTCCTTTTCATTTATATTACTATAACATTAAAAATTTCTTGAAATAATGATATATTTACATTTTATTTATTTTCGACTCCGGATTCGTAACGCCCGAGTTTGGAAATCCCCTTATACCAATTTGGAAAGGATAAAAAAATTGATAAGGCATACTCTACCGCCATATTGGATCCGCCATTTTAATCTAGACGCGTAATCAGCGACCCTGAAAACCCCTTTTTACCAATTTGGGATTAAATCAAAAATTTATTTGGCATACTTGACCGCCATTTTGGATCCGTTATTTTGTTATTAGAAATTTCGACTTCAGATTCGTTATCAGCGACCCCAAAAACCCCCTTTGACCAATTTGGAATTGAATCAAGAATTTATTCAGCATACTTGGCCGCTATTTTGGATCCGCCATTTTGTTTTGGGAATTTTCGACCTTGGATTCGTAATAAGCGACCCTGAAAACCCCTTTGTACCAATTTGGAAAGAAAAGAAAATTTATTTAGCATACTCGTCTACCGAATTGGATCCGCCATTTTGTTTTTGAAATTTTTGACACTGGATTCGTAATCAGCGACCCCAAGAATTCCCGAGTCATGAATCTTGGCCCATTTCATGAACATTTCCTACTTTTGGCCAGCTTTTCAGGATTCTGGCCCACTGTGCGGTCGAGAGAAAGATTACCAATGAGATCCGCTTCGGATTCGTCCATCCTCTCGTCCTGTCCTTTCTCCGCTAATCCTTACCAGTCTCTTTCGGGCAAGGGAGGGATTCCGAACTCTTTTGTACGAGAGAGAACAAATAGTTTCAAAAAAATCTGTTGATCTTTTGTAGGCAAACGATTTTGTTAAACTACATTTTTTTCATATCTCGTATAGTTTAGGCAATAAACGAATTTATTCTTAATAACATTCTTGATAATGAAACATAACTAACGCAACCTCTGAAGAATGGTTGATAACGAATTCGTTGATCTTTTTTAAATAAATAAGTTTCGTCGTATAATTTTTCTTCGTATTCCATATAGTTTGAACTTGAAATCTAATTTTTCAGTATTTTTATGTGGTTAGAACCATGACTGCTTGACGAACAGCTGGGTAACGAAGTTGATCTCAATCCCATCCGATTAGTCTTCCAAAAGTTATGGAAACGACGACGACAGCGACAAAGGGGCACCATCGCAAAACCTATTTTTTCGGATTTAGAGAGTCTTGAAACGTGGAGGTTTCGTTAAATCCGTGAAAGTCGTTTTTCACATAAAATAAGTACCTCCTCATTTTGATGAGGATATAACAAGTGGTTTCCGTAATTGTTACTCAGAATCGTTAATATTAGTTAAATTTGAGAAGAACCGCAATCCAAAATTATCTAGGATTAATACAAAAGAAGATAGTTTTAAAAAATAATAAATTGTTCATACCATTATGCAAATTCAATTTCATCTTTTACAATCTTACTCCGATTAAAATTTAGACAAAAAGAGAAAAATCTCAAAAATGATGACGCCTGACCGTTTCACTGCTAAGGGTCATTGTTTTCCCACTTCACAACGCGCCGAAAGGAGTTGGCAGCAGATTCAATGTAAGGAGAGGCATTCGCGACAGGTGGTAGTGCGATAGGTGGTAGTGCAATAGGTGAAATAATATTGATAGGTCTAAATGAAAGATAAGTATTTCAATTGGTCTAATACTCTAATATAAAGGAGGATCATTCCTTTTCACCATAAAACTCGAAACATTTATAAACTCTTTTTGTTCTGGCTCCCTTTCAACACTCTTCTTCGAATAAACGGAGTTCGGTCAGAATGATATTATGAATGGACACACCACCTTATGATGACCAAGCTGCCTAATATAGGTGTAGATTTGAAATATTTGATAACGCGAATGGATGGAATTAGATTGATGGATTCTAAATAAGATCGATACTTCTCCTGAGAAAAGGCATGCCCCTGGGAAGTTTTAGGAGATGATTGGAGACTGGGTGTTTGGAATTCTGGGGATTTGAATAATCCTGAGGAGAGGGGAAAAGTCAGTAGTGAGTGGGTGATTGAAGAATGTGGTCCAGATGAATCATTGATTGACAACGGCGAAAGAAACTTCTGAAATGGTTAATAGTTATTGAGAAAATGAATTAGGGACGTTCAGCGATGAAAGTGTATAAAGGTTCAGTGAATAGTAGTGGTCCTAAAGTTAGAACAGAGAAAGAGCAGTTGCAGTATGTGGATTGTATCCTGAAGCATAAAAATATATGGAGCCGTAGGAACACAAGATCTGGCATCAAAAGATCTACGGGTTCTAAGGAAGCAGAGCATATACGTAAATATAGGGATTTTTAAGAAAAGATAATTTCTTAGAAGATGAGTGACGCGTTTAATGAAAGATTTAAAATACTCGTGTACTCTCGTAGAGTGCTCTGGTTTGCGTATTTTCTAGGGATAAAGAGCATGGTTTCATCAGTCAGTTCGAATTTTTTATGTGGAAATCCTGATGTATGATGAAACTACGTGGTTCCAACTAAATAAACAAAGCGCAAGCAATAACCTTGTGATTGAGTCGGCCTATCAATATTACACGCGCAAATGCTCTAGCTATTTAATAAAAGGGAAATAAACTTGAAAGCTCTAGGTTCAGGGGAGATGCACAACTCCTGGTAGAAGTACCTGACGAGCGTCAATTCTGCGTTTGCAAAATGTTTCCGAAAGATCTTTGAACATCTCGATCTGATACCAAGCTTTATGCTTGAAACTCGTCGAGAAGTGAAGATCTAGTCCTTGTTGACGCTGTGAAACTGATGCAAGCTAGAAGCAATTTTTCCTAATGCACAAGAGGTGAAGTTTCAGAAGTTTACAAGATCTGTCCACGTATCATCAATTACTTACGTCATGCAGTGATGCTTTAGGTATCAAGGATCAATTATTTCAATCATGTACAACCAAAGATCGATATATAATAGATTTGATGCTTCCACGATGATCCATCAAAATTACATTACGATGCTTATCTTTCAGAAAGTATCCTTTAGTGCCTTATAAATCAAAACCTGAGGGTAAACTTTGTTGCAGGTAGAATCTGAATGATGTTCCCTGAACCCTGTCCTAGGGTTCGATGAATTCCCTATGTGGGGTACTACGGAAAGGTCCTGTTTCCAATACACGCCATGGTCTTTAGATATTTTTTTTTCTTGTTTTTTAGGAGTAAAAAACGGAGAAATGCTCCTGCACTAACCACATTCGAACCGCACTAACCACATTCGAACCTTGGGGACCACGAACGCGTGACCCACAAGGAACGAATGTGAGAGTGGGACTTACCGAACGGCACCTACCCACTAAACCTTAAACTTCTCTTTTCCTGCCAACCTAGAACTCTGGGACTGCTTAGAGCATTACTTCAAAGTACTAGGTTACAGGCCAATAAGCCGTACGTCAGCTCCTCATTTGCCTTGATGTTCAACTCCCATTTCCGAAAACTAAACTAGCCTCATCTAGGGTGCACGTCGTCCTCGGTAGAAGGGACAACTGTCACTTCTCGGGCTCGCCGGCCTTCGATCCTGCGATGGGGGCTATTGTCTTCTTTGTAAACCACTGGCGTCTTCAGTTTTCTCCGAGCTACTCCTTTCTCCTCTTCTGCCGGAGGACCTTCTCGATGTACTGGGCGATGTTGTTCCAGTTCGTCTGAGAACTGCTGCCCATTTGGCATATTTAAAGAATGTATGCTCCGCATTATCAGCCTCACTTGGGCAAAAGTCCCAGCTAGGGCAAGGCTTCTTTTTCCTGCGGAATAAATAGACATTGAAGTGACTGTGGCCAGAGGAAAACTGGGTAATGTGATAATTTACTTCCCCATGTCTCCTGTTGACCCACGCTTTCACCTCGCCTATTATACAGTCAGCTGACTCAAGAGAAGAATATACACGTATTTATGTCCTGAACTCGGCACGCGTGCGTGACGTCATCTACTATCCAGGATATATTACAAATCGGTGGTCCTTACATATAACACGTTAAATGATAGTCTGCTTTGCAGGCATGCATGCATACAGGCTACCCGCATGTATAGAGTTGTGGTCTAATATTACAAGATGCAAATAACGCACCTTGCAATGTCTATACAGACTATGGCATATGACCGACAAAGCTGGCGAAAATTCTGTACCCCAATTGTCGGGGACTTAGAACACAAACTGGGTAAATTGAACACCACCTAAGGTACTTTCCATTGCAGGTAGCTGGTAACCTAATACGGGTGTCCCATTCACACTTTGTTTTTACTGTGCATTCAGCGTCAAGTCATCAAGGCAATCATAAAATAGCACGTCTAATGCGTTTCAAATACATGATAACGAGAACAATTGTGAAATCAGACATCTTCTGTCCTCATGGCATTTAAATTTACGAAGTAGTTTTCGATTCGTATTTTAGGGCTGATTGTGAACATAAAAAGTCCAGATGCAACTCGATAAACTTGATATTGAGTTTTCTGTATAAAATCTCCAAAGGCGTCTGTTCTCTCCATAAAAAATGCGTTTTAAACTTCATGAGGATTGCCTTTAATAATTCCTCTTTGAGGGAATGTGAAATTCCGATAGTGTGAATAACATAAAGAAATTCGTTTTTATTTCAATCTCTTTATTACTCATATTGATACAACATTGTTTCATAGTTCTACATTCTCATTCAATTTTAGGATGCGACATGATTCCTCATTTTGTTAATATGAGGTGGAAGTTCAATATTCATTATTTTAACCCATGAAAAGGAGAAGACCAAGATCCCTGCAGTTGATTCTGTGTTTATTCTCGTTCATAACTTTGTTCTATGTGAGAAGTATAAGGTTTATGGAACAGTTGGTCGCGGTGTAAACTTGTGCCACTCCTTGTCTTTGTATACTGCAATAATACCTCCATTGTGAAGTATCCTATCACCATTTTTGAGATCGGCCAACTCTTTTATACCTATTCACGGAAGAGAAGTATAGCAATTAACTCACTTCAGGGTAAAAAAGTTTCTATAACATGCAACAAGTAAATTATACTAAATCGTGAATCGAATAATAATTATGATTTTCCTACATATTATATTTGGATTTCTCCTTCCTGATAGCAACAATTTTCGATCATTTGAAAAATAAAGTATACAATGCGAATTGGAGGGAGGTTGAATCAAATAAACCCGTGCCTCTATAGGCTTTTTGGCGACAGCATGAAACCGCCACACTCTCACCTCCACTCGAAAAAATTAAAAAACAGCCCTTGAATTTTGACCATTAAGGCACTTGATGCTTATCGGTAAATTGCTGTATGTTTGAGGGAGGATTCCATAAACCTAATCTAATAATTTTTTAATTAATGCTGATATAGAGAAGGCATTCTGTAAGCTTTATGCTTTTCTCGTAAAATATAGAAGAAATCAAGGACTAGTAATATGTTTATTTTTCAAACTTCCAAAAAATTCTTAAAAAATGAGCAAAGTTCTTCCTCACCTTTTTTTCAATCATTGTTTGTAAGGAAAATGCGAGAATGAAATTTTTCGAAAGAAAACTGTGTGTGGCCACACCAAAAGTTTGACTTTTAGATAGAATCTTGAAATGTCAAATGCTGATACATAACTCTGCAAAAACAATTTTTTCCTAAGACCGCTAAAATATATTTCACCCTAGTTTCCTTGAAAGACTACAAATGTTAGCGGCGAATGATTTTGAGACTCGATGTTGCACTTTCTGACTCATTCGGATTAGATAGGGTCCCGATTATATGTTTCGTGATCAATTTCACTTTTTAATTACCGTTTACTTCTGGATGCTTATAAACCGTTCGCTTTTCGACTTTGCCAATAGGATCTCCACCACGGTACACGAAATCACCATTATACCATTTGAGTTCCTCTTCTTCTTGCTTTCTTCTTTCTTCTTCTTTGCTTCTTTCTTCTTCTTCCCTTCTTTCTTCTTGTTGGATTCGTATTACATCCCATTGTAGTCGTGCTAGTTCTATGAGAAAAATATGGTCGTTAATAGGTTCAAAGATTTAATAAAATCTCCCACTATATAATGAAGTCAGCAGAGGAAATAAAAAGGCAGCTCGGATAAGCTTCAAAGGAGTCGAAGAAGACTGCACTGCTCCGCGCTTGAGCTACAAATTCCATTGTGCCACACCCGTGTTTATTTGCACCGAATCCGGATAGCCTTACCCAGTTTAAGATCTAGGTGTCTTTCTTTCTTTTAACTTTCTAAAAATATACCTCTCAGATGCTAGGCATACTACATTGAATAGTAAAAGACGCAGAACTTTTTGCAAGGCAAAGTGCGGCTCAACCACTGTACCGTACGGCAACCTTCCTACTGAGGCTAGGCTAGATGGAGCGATACTTTCTGAGGCCATGATTTGGATCCCCAAATTCGACCCATCGTTCTTGTGTGCAATGCAAAAATAATAAATGTGTGTGTATGTGTTTATTACTCGGAATAGGCTGGTAACAAGCAATAGATCGTCCACTCGACATGAAGTTCCTTCACAATAAGATGGCTAACACTTTCCGAGCCTCTCAAAATCGACTATTGACCCCCAAGTATAGTCCCTCTGATATAGAACCTCTAACTTTGTCGTCAATAACATCTTTCAAGGGAACCTCTAGTTTATTGTGTGTTTCCAACTACAACACGGAAAGGGAAATGGTACGTCTGCGCGCTCCGCACTGAGTGGGTCATCTGCTCTGATGCGTGCACGCCTGAATGCTTATTTTGGGCAGCGAGGCGGCGCCAGTGTTGTCTCGATGCGCGCCAAAATCTTCAGGCGGATAATCCGCCGAGCCCTCGGACCGTTCTCAAATCGTCATCTCATTCGTACGCAGAGCAGAATACCGACTCAGTGCAGAGCGCGCAGACGCCCCATTTCCGTTTCCGTGCAGAGTACGGCATAGAGACCAAACTTCAGTCTTCCTGATCGGCAGTCTAACGCGCTACCAACTGGGCCACCGAGACTCTTCCTATTCGGAGTAAATAATATTGGATTGAGAAAACCCTGGAAGAAGCTTAGAGAGAGAGACCATGATGGGATGGGCATTTAAAGGTTAGATGAAACTAATTTAGAGGGAGCTGAAACTCAATATTCGAATCTGAACCTGGGTTGGCTTGTTCGTCTGAAAGGCGCCACATTTGTTCAGCAGTGACTGGGTACCGAGCCCTGGTGTTTCCATCAATCAAATAGTGTTCTTCTGCGAAAGTTCCGTCAGGTTGTCGGCGATACGTTGTGTGCATGCCCAATGCACGTCTTCGAGGAGAACTTGAGGGTTGTGGTCTTGATTCTGTGAGAAAACGTATGAGGATTTTTTATCGGAGAATTTCCTCAATTGATTCGGAAATGAAAGTATCTTTACTGTGCACCTCCACAATAGAATGTCGATATGTTTGAATTTCGGGGTATTTTTGGGCACCGATGCCGATTTTTGGGGCTCTTTTATGTCTTCAAAAAAACTGACAATCTTGTGGAAGTGCTGGCTGCCCATACCTCCTCTAGAGAAAATTTGTTGCAAAAATTCATTTTCCAAAAACCAACTCCCTGTACAAAAAAACTCCCCCCCCCCCCCACAAAGAGCACGATTCCAAAATATAAGCATATCAAAATAATGTGAGGTTATGACAATAGCATCTTTCATAGAGCACATGGGACGAATTTTGGAAATAAGATGCACCAGATTTCAGGGCTTTCTTGGGGTCTTCAAAAGTACAAGAAAAATCTTCTAGAAAAGAAACCCTATCACATAGGGACTGCTCTCAAAATGAAATTTGCACTAAATTCAGATATATAAATATAAATATGAATATTTTACGGAAAACATTTAGATAACCTGAAAATTTCTATAAAAAGATAGGCACTATTCACAGGCACTACTACATGGAAATCTACAAATAAAGCTGGACAGAATTGGGAACCTCTTTTGGGCTCGTGAATGCGGCAATAACCAATTTTGAAAAACCACCCTTACATTTATGCACAAAAAAACCAACCCCTTTTTGAAAATTCAAATAATTTGAAACGAAGCCCAAAATAATTTCAGACTTCTTTTGCGCTTTTTACTGCACCTAAGCATGGAAAAGCACCCTCTTTCTATAACGCAGATATGACTTTGCTGAGAAATCATTATATACGAGATCTTTGAAAGCCAATTCATTCTATTGATTCAACCAAATACACTTGATGGAATCGCTGAAGGTGCTTTTTTACAAGGTGCTTCTTTGTTAGATCTCTGTACCTTTTCTTTTTCTCGACTTCCTTGACTTTGATGCTATAATCGGCTGAGGCCGAGAATGCGATCACGAACATAGTTCAGTTACGTTTGTCAAGGAGCACGATGTCGAGTCTCATGTGCTGGATAGCGACTATAGTCGATAAATTGTAGTCGGGTTTTGGTGGAAAATGAAAGAGCAAAAAAATCGGCGCCCAAAAGTAGTCCTAAATTCAGACATAAACGGAATATTATTTAAATTTACGCCGTTCTTTTCAAACTCACACTAATTTTACCTAACCTTATGTTTATCTATTATTTTATCTACTTTTCATTATTACGTTTCCAATAAACTTTTGAAATCATAGAGTCAACATATGGTACAATAATTGTACGCTATATCCTTTCAATCCGCTTGGATGAAAATAGTATTGATCATAACATATAATGTATTATAAATAATAAAGCACTTTGTTCGCTAAATGCAAAATCACGCATACGTACAATGATGATACCATATGTTTCAACTTTTCCAGAGTGGAAGGCTAATTTTGAATATAAAAGTCAATATTTAGATATCATAGATTTTATTATATAATTGATTGAGTATTCCAATTTATATGCTACTTACCTACAGAATACAAAAATATTGTGAGAGCAAAGACGAGATGAAAAATGTAAACAAGCATTTTGATGAAGGATGAACTGGTTTTCAAGGGATTTCTTGCGCTGTAACTTTGAGGATGTGAAATAGGTTCCACTTATATATATATATAAACTACTCATTATCTCATTAGAGACAGAAGTTCTTGAGAATAATGAGGTGTTAGGAAAGAGCTTACACAATAAAGCGTTGTTTTGAACGTACTCTTATTGATATGAGAAATGATGTCTTTGTTTACTCAGTCACTCACTCAGAATTTTTTCAAGTACAGTACATACAGTGACATATTATGAGTACCTTGACATATTATTAGGCCATAGCTGAGGTATTTCTTTTATCATTTCAGCTGCGACACCCATTGATATTGAGACACTTGTAAAATCTCATTCAAGATCTCATAGAAGAATATTATAGATATTATATTTTATACAAAAAATGATTATCGACATTGAACTGATCCATTATAATAAGGAAAAATCTACCCGCTGGGCGCACAGCGGTTCAGAATCCCAAATTTCTGGTCAAAACCCCTAAACATGTAATAATCATGTTGAAATGTACGTACCCGGAAGTCCTTCGGGTCGCTGAATTAAAAAATGATATTTGTTTCCTAAAACTCAAAATGTCGGACACAACATATTGGTCGACTTGTATAAAAAAATAGAGTATGGAATGTGAATCAACTTTTATTTAGGTTTTCGGGGTCCCTAAGTCCAAAAGTGATATTTGTTTCTCAAAATTCAAAATGGTGGACACAGAATTTCGACAAAACTTTTTGAAAGTGTATGTATTTGCACAACATCAAACATCTTTCTGCGAGTGATCTCAAAGTATCGTTTGCTACATGCATTTCCTGGAACAGTGAGGAACACCTCATAGTAAGAAATCCTATGAAGAAATTTAATGATCACAGAAGTTTTATTCATAGTTGGCGATTATTCGCCAAGCAGCTATATTCTACATATACTTTTTCGAATTTTATTTCATAATCTATTTCCAGGACAAGCAAAAAGCTTTAGAGATAAAAACTGTCAAACTGCATAATTCTTATCAATTTAAGAAGAAATGTTTGTTTTTCTTTTGAGTTTTCTGTTCATGTATCTTATTAAGTGTATAATAACTCAAATTTCTCTTTTTCTCATAACGTGTTTGTGCTTCATTGTGATGATTTTCTTTTTTATTCATACAATGAACTAGAAAATACTTTAGGGAAAATAAGATGGGCATTGATGTTGAAGCAAATCTATATGCATTGTTTTCTCGGCAATTAGACACATGCTGTTGTCACCATTTACCCACTGAAAAACCAACATCTTCTTTTGGCATTCTTCCCCTGGAACCGCTGGTTTCTCCTTACTCCTGGTCTTCCATGTCCCAACCAGCGGTAGCACCTGGTTGCCGTCACCTTCTTGCTTACGCAGCAGGACACCCACCTCACTTTTAGGTGTCCTGCCCGTTCAGTTCAACGAAGGCCTTCAGGTTTCCCCTGAATACCTTATTCGTGAGCTTCACCTTATATCTGGTGGGTCCAGGTTCACCAAACTGGATATTCAGGGCTTCTTCCACCTCTTCCTTCTCTATCGACAGTTCCGAATCGAGAATGCCAATTTCAACTTGAGGAACAAGCTCTCGCACGTTCCACTTGATGCCAACCACTTCCTTGATAGCAGAGGACAGCTTCTCGTTCCCATTAGCTTCACTTCCGACCTCTATCAGGATCCCTCAATCCCGCGTCTGCCGTTCTCCCTTGACTTTCACGCCAAGATTTTCTGGCTTCACTGCACTCCGGATCCCACGCAGCACGCTGGCGTAGCTAAAACTCTCGGCAGGTCTGATTAGCATCGCCTCGGATCTTGCTCGTTCCGATGTCCTCCTCTTCTTCGTTATTGGCTTCTCAGTCAGCTTTGCCTCCTTCAAAGAACTTGGAGCTACAGGCGTGAACCTTTGCGCCCGTGTTCTGACATTTTTTTGCACAGCTCTACATGCGCTCGTCTCCGGCGGACTGTCGGCTGTGTCTCTTGGCCTCTTCCCTTTGGTGTAGGCCGGAGTTTTCTCGGCATCTGCTACCATCTGAGTCCCCACGATTTCCGCTGCTGTCTTCTTTGCGGATAGCCTTGTCTCTAAAACTTTTCCTTCGAAAATCTTCTTGCCCATTTCTTGGGTAAGACGAGCTTCGAAGTCTGCTGTCTAGCAGCCCGGGTAGTTTACGCTGAGCGCACCTTGTCGAGAACAGAAAGTGCTCCGTCAAGGCCCTTTGTGATTTATGGGTGCATGTGACGTTTTGCCTTGCAGGAATTAGAATGCTCTTCAGCTTTGCAGTGTTGCTTTGAGTCTGCTCCATATATTCGTTCACTTTGAATCTAAAAAATCCGACATCTGTCCTGGAAGCTAGGTCCTGTTCCTCCTCTAAATAACTCCTCTAACAAACTTGCTTCGTGTATTTGGCCTCCCGCAAAATCCTCCAAAGCCGGCGCACAGTGATTCAGATCGGAAAAAGGCGATCAAAAGTCCAGAAATGGACCTAATTTTTTTGAGGAAATATTAAGCAGTTTCAATTTTTCAATGTCTAACCTATATTGAAATATAAAAAATCGCTCGCAACATCAAAAACATACCTTAACTTTAGGAAGTGCTGTATTAAAACCATAAATAATTTTTTGAAAATGTTTATACACATGTATTGTGTATTTTTTTCAACGGCCAATCAATGTATTGAGTATTACATATTTATTATTTCAATTAACTTTTTCAATTATTGTTGTTATGCTAAAAATATTTTGTATTGATTCAACTTACAATTGAAAAAACGGGAGTAGCCGTGGTAAGCCGTAAAATGTTGAAGTGCTTAGTTGTTGTACAAGAATTCATGTATTGATTTCCATAAAAAATTTTTGCAAAAAATTGCAAGTTCTCATTTGGGACGCTGATTACTAAAGCCAATCAGGCAGGAATTGATACGCATCTTAGCGCGCCTCCGTCAATTACAACGATTTGGTGGAGTTCGAATTTGAATTTACAGACTTGTTTTCATCAATTGAACAAGAATATTAGACATTATAGTTCCATGAAACAATATTTGTCATTGTAATGACCAATTTTTATTTAAAAAATCCACTTATTTGGCATATCTATGCTTCGAAAAATTTTCTTTTTTGTAGAACCATTTATATTCATCTGAAGAACAAGAATATTACACATAAGAGTTCCATGAAACAACATTTGTCATTATTATAAACAATCTTTATAAACAAATTCACTCATTTGGGATGTTTATGGATCAAAAATTTTTCTTTTCTGTGGAATAATTTATTTTCAAGTGAAGAACGAGAATAATATACATCGGAATTCCCTGAAACAACGTTTGTCATTATTATAAACAATCTTTATATACAAATTAACTTATTTGGCGTTTATGGAAAAAATGCCTTTTTTTAGACACAGGGTATAATCAGTTCAATTTTTAGAGACCAAATTTAAATAAACAATCATGCATTATTTATTTGTTCTTATTATTCGCATCATTTTGTTAATTTTCGTTCACCTTATACTCCACGTAACAGATTAAATATGGATAAAAAATTTGGAATTAGATATTCGAAACACCATTTTTAACAAATTTTGAACTATTGAAAAAATTCCAACAAATTTTTCTCAACATATAAGATTTCCTATTTTCAATTTCGCAATTTTCTTGGCATATTCAAAGTCACCAACATAAACATCCTTCCCATAATGGATTTATCGAAAATTTAGTCATATTTAGTAGGCGTTGCTTGCAATTCCAGGTCCGCCATTTATAATTTTGGAATTCCAACAAATAATTTGGAATCAGGTATCGAATCAGGTATCATCAGGCATCTTTTCGAAAAAAAACCTTTTGTTTCTAATAATTTTCTTGTATCTCGGTATCTCGTATGAGTTCGTTTTAAACTGGATGTTTTTGGTGTTGTCTTTCACGCAAATAACGAAAACTATGCGTCTCGTGGAAAACGATTTTGTTACAATACATTTTTTTCCTTTCTCGTATTGTTTAGACAATAAACGAGTTTTTTAATTTCGAATATCATTGTTGTCAATGAAACATAAATTACGCATCTTATAAATAATAGATAATAATGGATTCGTAGATCTTATAATCTTTATCGAATAATTTTTCTCCGTATTTCGCTTAGTTTGAACTTGGAATCGGATTTTTGAGTATTTTTTGTATACTTAAAGCCATGACCGTTTGTCCAAAAGGCTAGTTGTTGAACTTACCACAATCCAATCCAATTAGTCTTTCATATTTCCCCGGATTCCACATAACATAAATACCTTCTAATTATGATGAAAATGTGAAAAGTCGTTTTTGTAGTTGTAACTCAAAATATTCAATATTAGTTACATTTCAGAAGAACTGAAACTATCTGGTATAAAAACAGAAGAAGATTGTTCCAAAAAATAATAAATTGTTCATACCATTATGCTAATTCAAGTCCGACGTTTATAACCTTACTCCTATAAAAATTTAGCCAAAAAATGAAAACTTTAAAAAATGAGGAAAACTGACCGTTTCACCGCTCAGGGTCCTTGTTTTTCCACTTCACAATGCGCCTATAGGAGTAGGCATTAGATTTATTATGAGGTGAGGCATTTGCGACAGGCAGTAGTGCGATAGATGAAATAATAATAATAGATCTGAATGAAAGATAAGTATTTCAATTGATCTACTATTAAATGAGGATCATTCCTTCTCAGCATATAACACGAAACAATCATGAAGTCTTCTGGTTTTGGCTATCTTCTAGCACTCTTCATTGGAAAAGCGAAGTTTGGTCAGAATGATATTATGAATGGATACACACCTTATGACGATCAATATGCTTAGTTCGGCAAGATTCAACACTTATGGAAAACGTTTCCTGCATCAAGATGGTAGCTGGGTGTTAATTTGATAAGATGGATACTTACCCTGGTAAAGACATGTCCCCTGAAAAGTTTCAGGAGATGAATGGAGATTGGGTGTTTGGAATGCTGGAGATTTGAATGATCCTAGGGAGAGGGGGAAAGTCGGTAGTGAGTGGGTTATTGAAGAATATGATGCAGATGAACATCAATTGACAAAGGTAAAAGAAACTTCTGAAATGGTTGAGAGCTGTTGAGAAAATGAATTAGGGACGTTCAACGATGAAATTTCATAAAAGTTTAGTGTACAGAAGTGGTCCTAAAGTTAGAATAGAGAAAGAGCAGTTGCAATATGTGGATCATATCCTGAAGCATAAAAATATATGGAGCCGTAGGAACACAAGACCTGGCATCATAATATCTGGCATAAAAGATCTTGCATCAAAAGATCTGCGGATTCTAAGGAAGCAAAACATTTCATTTCTAAGAAGGTGAGTGACACCTTCAATGTAAGATTTTAAATACTCGTGGACTCTTGTAAAAAGCTCTGTTCAGCGAGTTGAATGGGGATAAAGAGCATGGTTTTATCAGTCAGTTCGAATTTTTATGTGGGAATCCTGATGTATGATGAAATTACGTGATTCCAAATATATAAACGAAGCGCAAGCAATAATCTTGTGATGGAGCCGCCGTCCTATCATTATTCCAGGCGCAAATGCTTTAGCTTTTTAAAAGAAGGGCGATCAACTGGGAGACACCAGGTCCAGCGGAGATGCACAACTTCTAGTAGAAGTACCTGACGAGCGTCAATCCTGCCTTGGCAAAATGTTTCCCAAAGATCTTTTAACATCCCGATCTGATGCCAAGCTTTCTGCTAAAAACTCTTCGAGGAGTGGAGATCTAGCCCTTGTTGACGCTGTGGAACTGACGCAAGCTAGCAACAATTTTTCCTAATGCACAAGACTTGGAGTTTCAGAAGTCTACAAGATTTGTCAAGGTATTATGGACTGCTTAAGTCATGCAGTGATGCTTTAGGTAACAAGGATGAATTATTTCAATCATGTGCAACCAGAGATCAGTAGATAATAGATTTGATGCTTCCACGATGATCCGCTATAATTGCATTACGAAGCTTATCTTTCAGAAAATATCCTTTAGTGCCCTATAAATCAAAACCTGAGGGTAAACTTTGTTAAAGGTAGAATCTGACAGAGATGGGTGTAATTGGATACTTATCGTATTCAATTACATATTGATCACTTGAATACATGTATTCAAGAAGTACGTGAATACTTGAATACATGCATTCATGTAATCCGTGAAATAACAAGCTACATGAATACATGTATTCATGTAATCTTTAAATAACGCGCTACATAAATACATGTATTCAAGTGTTCACCTACAGGTAAATGCATGTGATCCGCCTTTTGGAAATAAATTGATACATGTTCTCATGTAGCGCGCTATATAATGGACTACTTGAATACATGCGATTAGCCTTTCGGAAACACTTGAATTCATGTATTCATGTAGCGGGTCACTTAACGGATCACTTGAATACATGTATTCATGTAGCGCGTTATTTTAAGGATCACTTGAATACATGTATTCAAGTATTCACGTGCTCTTTGAAATACATGTGATCTGTATTCAGTAATCATGAACCGTAATCCCGCCCATCTCTTAAATCTGAATAGTATTCCCTGAGGTTCGAGGAACCTCCTATCTGGGGTACTACTAACAGGTCCTGTTTCCAATATACGCCATTTTCTTTGGATATCGATGGTATATTAATTGCATTACGTGGAACAAAGGCCCTCTATTCGGTAGGAATATGCAAGCGGACATCTCGGTTTCAAAACCCATGGGCCAAGTAAAGATAAAATGCACGCTGTTCCGGCTTGGCATGTAAATACAGTCAGCTGACTTAAGAGAAGAACATACGCGTATTTATGTCCTAAACTCGGCACGCGAGTGTGACGTTATCCACTATCCAGGATATAATACAAATCGGTGGTCCTTACATATACCACGTGGAGCGATAGTCTGCTTTGCATGCATGCATGCATGCTACCTGCATGTATAGAGTTGTGGTCTAATATTACAAGATCTAAATAACGCACCTCGCAATACCTATACAGACTATAAAAAATTCCGTACTCCAACTGTCGAGGACTTAGAAACCCAACATGAACACCTAGCATGAACACCACCTAGGGTACTTTTTGTTGCAGGCAGCTGGTACCCTAAAACGGGCGTCTCATTCACACTTTGTTTTGGCTCTTCAGCGTCAAATCATCAAGAGAATAAAAAAAGCGTGTTTAATGCGTCTCCAATACATGATAACAAGAATACCTATGACATCACCCATCTTCTTTACTCATGGGATTTAAATTCACGAAGTAGTTTTTGATACGTATTTCATGGCTAATTGTGAACATAAAAAGGCCCAATGCAACTCGATACACCGAATATTGAGTTTTCTGGATGGAATCTTCAAAGGCGTCTGTTTTCCTCATGAAAAATGTGTGTTAACCTTAATGAGGATTGCCTTTAATGAATCCTCTCTAAGGAATTGTAAAATTCTGATAGTGTGATTATTATGAAAATATTCGTTTTCATTTCAATCTCTTTATTACTCGTATCGATATAACGTTGTTTCATAGTATTAGATTCTCATTCAAGTTTAAGATGCGATATCTTCCTCATTATGTTAATATGAGGTAGAAGTTCAATATTCATTATTTCAACCCACTAGGAAGAGAAGACCAAGATTCTTGCAGTTGGTTCTTTTTCTTTCACGTGCATCACTTTATTCTATGTGAGAAGTGAAAGGTTTATGGAATAGTTGGTTGCGGTGTATACTTGTACCACTCGCTGTCTTCGTATATTGCAATAATGGCTCCATTGTGAAGTATTCTATCACCATTGTCGAGATCGGCCAACTCTTTTTTACCTAGTCTCGGAAGGAAAGTAAAGCAATTACCTCACTTCAGGGTAAAAAAAATCCCATAACGTAAAACAGCTAAATTGTACTACATTGTGAATCAAATAAGAATTGTAATTCCCCTACAAATCTTATTTGGATTTATCCTTCTTAATCCCGATAATTTTCCATCTTTTAAAAATTGAAGTATACAATACAAATTTGTGAGAGGTTAAACCAAACCAACAACTGCCTCTATAAGTTTTTTGGCGGTGGCATAAAATCGACAAGCTCTCATCTCCACTAGAGATAAATGAAAAGAACAGCCCTTGAATTTGGACCATGAAGACTCTTGATATTCATTGGGGAATTGCTGTATGTTTAAGATTTATGTCTAAACTTACTCAATTTTAAATCAGACAAGCAGTTCAACTTCGAATTCCAAAATCATTTGCTTCTCAAGAAGGACATTGTCTGAGTATCACGCGGGCCGACCTTTTTTGTAGTAAAAAAATTCTTATTCCAAGAGTTTTTACATATTTTCCAGAAAGAATGAAAAGTTCGCTAGAGTTGAAGGTAATAACTTTTCTCTTTCAAAAAGTGATGAAAAAAATACACTTTTCAAATTTTCGAAATTCAATCAGAAAGACAAGGTCAGAATAAGAAGAATACCATACTCTATTTATTTTACGAAGTGTATACACTACCGGTACCAGTCAAAATAAAAATGCCGGTAAGGGTAAAAATAAAAATACCGGTCATTTTTTTTACCGGTTTCTCGAAAAGCTTATTTCAAGCACGCCGAAGTGGCTGTAAGGTATTTTATCTCAAGGTTGTACAATTGAGGATCTATTTCGTCTTATGAAGACTTATTTTGTTTCATAAAGCCTTAGATGGAATGTTTTATGTATATTGTATGTAACTTGGGAGTGCATGTTGAGTTTTCGGAAGGAATTTGAATTGATTCGACACGAGGACATAACGATAAATTATCCTTGGCTGATAATATCAATTTTTCTTTTATCGGTGACGGAGGATAGTTATGCGTTGAGCACAGTCAGCGCCCTCAACGGCGTAAAACCAAATACTTTGTGAAAATATGGCTCTTGCTATAGGAGAAAAGTGCGGCTCCTATCTAGAATTGGAAAAAGCGATAAAGATTTTCGAGCAGACCAATTTCACTTAATTGTGGAAAAAAGACAGTCGAAGTGTACTCCCAGGAAAAAAAGGACTGATTACTCTGCACAGAGCACTAGTTCCTTTCTCAAACAAATTTTTTCAAAGGACAGTACTGTGTCCTGGCCAGAGAGGAACAAGTCCTCTCTTAGAGCGGTGTCACTAATGTCTCGGACATTAATGAGGCGTGCAGGAGTCAGAACGGTCTGGGAGAAATTCCTCTCTCGCGAAGCACCCAACCCTCTCGCGTGCGAGGGAACAGTTGCCGAGCGCCCTCTTCTCTGTTTGGCCCGCCATTTTTCTCCGTCTGTCAACCGCGCTCAGTGATGAACGCAAGGGGGGTGGGGTGCCAAAATTTCTGGAAATCTGAACATTGAATTCATACGTTTTAATGACGAACTGACCGCGCTGCATTCATTTTGTTGCTTGGCGTCGGTGTTCTGCTATTAATGTCAATCCGAATCAAGTGCAATTCAGCATTGTTATATATTTAATCAAATATTTTTGATTTATTAGACATCTATCTATTCAACAACGATTTCTTATGAAATCATATATTCAATACTTAATACTAGCAGCAATCAACCTTAAAAATATTCTGATAATTTGTCGTATGAAATATAATTATAATCATAAATTGATTAATTGTGTGAACACAGTTTCCAATTAGTCATTTTTCGTATGTAAGTTTTGACGGAACTGCGGTGCATGAACAGCTCGCGTCCAGGAGAGTAACTGTTACTCTCTTAGAGAGGTCTGATTCCTGTTTTTGCTATTCATGTACGAGACATTACTGAGTACTCTCTGGACAGGACTCGCTACTCTCCAGAGATCTCTAGGAGCTCCCCGGAAAGGTCAGAGTGCTGTCTACTGCGAATCTCACTTCCGGGAGAGGAACGAGTGCTATCTGGAGAGTAACCAGTCCTGTTTTTTCTGAGTGTAGAAAAGGGTTGAGTTATAAAAGATTTGAATGAAGAGTTGATATATTCGGAAATAAAATATTGTTGTTGTCATGGTGGCCGAAAGTTTGTGCCTGTCGGAACATGAATTCGAACGAGCAGGTATGTAATTTTAAACATAAAAGGGAATATTTTCTACTCTAACTCATGGAGTATTTTTGTTTCATTCTTGTTTCGTGACTAGTCACGAAAATAATGTAGGTTCCAAACCTTCCCCTTTTTCCAAGTCTTGTAGGGGCAGGAATGCACCTCTGTGACTACTCATGGAAAAAATTACGGTCGAATGCCTCCCTCATTTCCCAGCTCTTGTGTGGGAGAAGGGGAGATTCATCCATGTTACTTGTTATGTAGATCATGTAGGTCACATATCTTCCCCATTCCTCAAGTCTTGGGGGGGGAGGGATCCACCCTGTGACTAGTCATGGAAATAATGTAGGCCAAATACCTTCTTCATTTCTCAAGTTTTGGGGAAGGGGGAATTTACCCTGTGACTAGTTACGGGAATAATGCAGGTTACAAACCTCCCCCTTTTTCTAAGTCCTGTGGGGCGGGAATGCACCCTTGTGACTAGTCATGAAAATTATGTAGGTCACATACCTTCCTCATTCCCCAAATCTTGTGGGGGGGGGGGGGGGTGCATATCTATGATAAGTCATAGAAATTATATTTGTCACATACCCTCCCCTTTCCCCAGACCTCAAGGAAAGGGAGGATTCACCCCTGTCACATACCACCCTCAATCCGATGTCTAGGGGGACGGAATTTCACCCCTGTGACTAGTCATGGAAATAATGTAGGTTACAAACATTCCCCTTTTTCTAAGTCCTGTGGGGGCGGGAATGCACCCTTGTGGCTAGTCATAAAAATAATGTAGGTCACATACCTTCCTCATTCACCAAGTCTTGTGGGGGGAGGCGGAAATGCACCTCTGTGATTAGTCATAGAAATAATATTTGTCACATACCTTCCCCTTTTCCCAGACCTTGAGGAAGAAGGGGAGTTACCCCTGTCACAAACCACCCTC
>WSXT02156643.1:0-10154 GCA_011762715.2 Neuroterus valhalla | reverse complement strand
CGTTGAAAATTCAAGATGTGAAATTTCAGACGATTCTAATACTTTCTCAATCATAAATGATGAGAATGTAAAAATTTGAAAAAAAATAACGCGAGAAACCGTTATAGTCATCTTATGTTGGATAATTCGAATTCTCGATAATTCAAAATTTTTTTCGGTCCCGGAGCACTTCGAATTATGGAGTTTTCACTATATATAAAAGGTGGGACAGAATATGTGAGCTTTGAACGCCTGTCATAAACTGACAAAGTGTATTTGTATAATTCACAATAAGCATTGAGGAAGAGGTATTCAAGTACAGCACACTGTTCTGAGAGTGGAGGCAAGGTTGGGCAAGGTGGCTGAAACAAAAAGAGTTCAATACGTATATAATAAAATCGCAGGGTTTTAGTATTGCTGATACCTATAGAAGTATAGAAGGTGACATGGATTGGAGGGGCGACGTTTTAGGTACACGCCAGTGTAATAGCACTCTATTCAAGCGCAAGGTGACTGAGACAAAGAACCCCTGCCCTGCCGATTACCAATCTCTGTTAGACCCAACTTGGAATCAAAGTGAACAGCTACCAGTCTTGATTTACATTTTTCAAGTGCTAATTGCTAACCCTCTCCTCAATTTACTTCGCAACACCTAATGTATAAACATTATCCTTTGTGAAAGTTACAACTTGCAAGTTAATTAATTGGGAAAATATGCTTATAGAATTCTAAGATTCTTCAGCACATTATTAGGCAATAGAATACCTAAGAATGATCTAAAATACTTCATAATATTTTAAAATACCCATGGATTCTTCCACAACAATCTGAGTTTTATCTTTGAACAACAAGTCAGGGTGTTCTACCACAGTTCAGAATGTTCTACAACATGTAACAATATTTGAAAGAAATTTATGTACCGGCGTTTTGGAATAAATATCAATGTTTCAATTTATTGAATTTTGAATTAATTAATATTCATTTCTACAAAATTCTACGAAATCTATCGATTTCCTATTGAATAATCATATTCTTTTTTTTTGTGTTTAAAAATTCAACTTTTTTGCTAATAATTCGTCTTCTTGATTTCGAAATTCATGTATTTTGCCCTAAAAATGAATCTTCTGTAGAAAATTTAATTTCTTTGATAGGAAGTTCATCTTTCCATTCGGAAATTCAACTACTTTGTTATAAATTCGTCATTAATGAGAAAATTAAATTATCAATTTTTTTTGCTTCTCAATGAAACTAAATTATTTTGTACAAAATTTGACTAGCTCTTATTTGATCAGTTTGTAAGAATTTCTAACAGATTTCTGCAGGAGACTGGTGACCTCCTCAGTGTGAAACTCAACCAATAATAATTCGTTTACAATGATAAAGCGTAAACGAGTTACGCTTACCCCGAAAGAGGTTTGGCTTAATGGTATAACAATGATATTCATAACTGAAAATTGGACTATTCATTTGGAAATTAAATTATTTAGCGAAAGGTTCCTTTTTCTATTGAATAGTCATATTCTTATTTTTTTTGTGTTTAAAAATTGAACTTTTTTGCTGATAATTCGTCTTCTTCATTTCGAAATTCATGTATTTTGGCTGAAAAATTGATTAATTAATTTTTGTTAACATAGTTCAAAGTAAGCCAGTTTTGAGTTGTGCCTTTACTCCACAAAACTGAACCATTTCGGATTTACCTACGAAATTTAAACTTTCAATATTTATTTATCCAACTCTCAAAACTACCAGTTTAAAATAGTGGCGGGCGTCTGGTTTTTTATTTTCCCTCCTTGGCCAATAATATTTTGGAATCAGAATTCGAGTCTTCTACATTTTTTAATGAAAATCTATATTTTTCAACGGTTATCTTTACTGTGAATTTTCAAAAGTCGAAATATGACAATGAATCTGGACAAATTATTTTCCAAAAAGCGTGAATTCATAATTCCTTTCATGAAACTTCCCTAACTTTTGCCATTTTTTTTCTTTTTATTCCTGATTTTTCCTGAACTCCTAAATTTCCTCAATTTTACATTATTCCCGGGCTTGTAATGACCTGTGTTCAACGAAAAATAACTAGAATACTAAGAAAAATAACATTATTCGTGAATTTAGCATTAATTTAGTCACTTTTTTGATAGACGTAAGTTTTAACAGAACTTATGTTGATGAGTTATATTTCTGTAGAGAAACTGATCAGCGAAGAACAGTGCTTTCAAAAATTAGTTAAAATATATCATTTGAACTTGAGATGTGAGACACTTATAATAAATGTATAATTTTATTATTTCGAATATATGATTGCTATTTGAATTTCAAAACATTAGGCATATTTTCTGAATTAAATAATGTCTATATAAAATTGAAACGATTAGGGGGAAGGGGGCTAAAATTAGAGAAAATTTCGAAGGTGCGTAAAGTCAATTGCTCTAGTCAGTCATTAACTGTGAAAGTTACGGATTATATTTCCCTTGATTCTAGAATTATTTTCTGAAACTAAGTTTCAAAAGAAAAAACAATAAGATATTCAAATAATTTTTTTGAAGTGTGAAGGAACTATAAATAAATTATACATTTTGGCGAGTCACATAAAATTACATAAAAATCTTGATATTTATGAGAATCAATTACATTTTTAGGATCTACGTTAAAAGACGCAATAATAGAAAAACTATTAGCTATAAAGGAGTAAATAAATCAATGATTTGGTTTTTCTAGTTTCTGCAAGGATTCTTTCAGCACGTTAATATTTCTTATTTCTGTACTCATTATTCTGTAATGATTTTCTGTAACCGTGAAAAAATTAAACGAAATAAATTAGAGGTTTCATAAGGAATTTCCTATATAATGTTTCTTCATAAAGGTTTGAACGATTTGCTTCAGAGTATAAAAAAATAGTCAAATTTTTGCTGAATTAAACCATTTGAAATTTACCGTGCATTTGTTAATAATAGACTGGGTTTTCAGATAACTTTTAAAAAAAAGTTCTCACATAATTCTAGAGTTCCATTAGAATATAATTTAGAAAGAATATTAAACCTAAAATTGACATTTTGAAAATTCCGAAACAATCTTGAACTATATGTATACAAATATTTATGAGTAGTATAATCTATTCCCGAATTCCTAGGATGTGTTGTGTTAAAAGGATTTGTTTAAATTCTCATTTCCGTAGTACTAATATTTTTCAATCCTTTAGCACCGATAATTGTTGAGATAATTGTCGTTTTGAAAAAAAAGATTTTTCTTTATAAAGAATAATAATAATAATAAATAATAATAATAAATAAAAAAGAATAATTATGTTTGCCACAGCTCACTGAATTAAAATTTCTCGGAGTAGAATAACTTTGGTGTGTCAAACATTTCTTGTTCTCATTCAGTGTTCTCTTATCTTAAGAAAATTAAAGAAAAAAAAAAAATCGATTTTTAATGGCTCCCGAAAGCTTATTTTAAACCTGTGAAATTTTAACCTGAAAAATATTAGACGATTTTTTCGAAATGACCAAATTCTTTGAGATCATATCTTTTTTACCCGAATTCAGAAAAATAAAAACGCAGAAGCAAGTTTTTATTTCTCTTTCAAAGCGAAGATTTAATGTTTTATCGCAATCTGCAGCCGAAACTGCTTCAATTTGTGGTCAGTGTCACGTTGCGATTGGGGACTTCCATATTTTTTTCCTTGAAACTGAATAACTTTTTCTGATCAAAATTTGCTGGCCTTATTTCAGCAATACTTATTTCAGCTCGGAAGGGGACTTTTGTTTCACCTTCAAATTGTAATTTCAATTTTGCAGAACGTTTTTTTGCTCACCTGAAAAATTTCGATTTTGTACGTTATCTATAGTCCTGTATTGCCATCCTTGATCAATATCAATGCTTTTCAATAAGGGAATTATTAATTCTAGAATTACATTTATTCATTTATCTTTACAATTTTTATGAATTTGAGGGAGAGAACTGAAACAAAATTCATACTATAATCTTCCGATTATAGGATGTAAGTTACAAGAGTTCCAATAATAGTACAGTCAATCTGTCACAAGAAAAAGGCCGTTTTTGGAAAAAAGCTACCATAAAACTTTTTTTTTGTGTAAATAGCTAGAAGAGCATTCAAAAAGCCTAAGCCGAAAATGCGGGATCATTTGGGGGCGGGTTTTTGAGAAAATTAAAATAGTTTTTGGATTTTATATACCCCGGAAATGGTAGGTTTTTGGGAAAATTTGTAAGGACAAAAAATGTTAGGGGCAATGTTTTCTACAACTTCCTTGATTGGATCGACATGCTGCGATGAAAAGTGAAATTAATAGATGGCGCTTAAGTATAAAAAAAGCGTATTTTCCATTTCGCACGCTCAACAACAATTATTAGCACATTTTTGTACAGCTCGTTTGATACAAAATTTTAAAAACCTTCTTAAATCACGTTCAATGCTGAAGTCAGCATAGTTTTGGGGAAGAAATTAATAATAATGAATAACAACAATTTATCATAATTAGGAATAATTTGAAAGTCCTACTTACAAGAAAATTATTTATTCAGTCTGAAATAATTATTTGTTATGCATTTGTTTCATTTTGAAGGTTTTTTTTTAGACAAACAACTTTTTCATTGACAGTTTTGCGATGAAAATTTTTTTCTGTGCCAAAAAGCGAGAAAACGCTTTTTTTGGTTCTTTAGCGCCATCTATTAATTGCACTTTTCATTGCAGCATGTCGACCCAATTAGAAAAGTTGTATAAAACATTGCCTGCAACATTTTTAGTTTTTACAAATTTTTCCAAAAACCTACCATTTCCGAGATATATCGAATCCAAAAAACTTTTTGAGTTTTCTGAAAAACCCGTTCCTGAACGGGTTTCCACAAAATTTGACAGATTGGCTGTACTATAACACTTCAATTGTTTATTTGTCGGAAAATCAAAAAGAGGAAAAGTGTTCACTTTCAGAACTAAAATGCATCTTATGTGATTTTCTTTTGATCAAATAAGCATTATGCGAGTTTTTTCGAAGGACTCTGATCGAAACTCCTGGAACGATTCAAATTTTTAAATTAATACATTTTTAGGAACCTCCAAAAGTGCTGTTTGAACTTCTGTATGCACTGAGAGGTCTAAATCTTTCCGATTGATTTTTTTGTATTTTGTATTTTTTCCTTCATGAATTACTTGTCTTGTGAAGAAATAAGCATTTTTTTTTAATTTTTCGATCCAACAGGTGTTTTTTTATTAACACTGTGTTTGTTTAAAGAAAATACTTGCTTGAAAAATAAAGAATACTTTTTCGACAACATCCCCTGGATATTCATAATCACGAGGCCGTTCTTGAAATTTTAGGCAAAAGTTCCTCTCTATAGTCAAGATCTCTCAATGCATATAGAAGTTGTATCTTATTTAATTTTGGGTTGATCAAAATTTGTTATGAGATGAAGTTAAAAAAACTTACTTTACAAAACGGGGCAAAATAGGCAGATAAAAGCGTTACGTATTTGGCCTCAAATTAAACAAAAAATGTATCGGAAATTAGAAGACTTATGTTAGGAATTGTACGAGAATTTCATCCCCTATAAAAAAAAATTAATTATGGAAAATTTGGTCAATATAATCCCCCTCCCCTCCCCCCCCCTGCAGTTAATAACGAAAAAATTTGGACTTTGGAGCCAGTGTATTTTTGAATTTTTGTTCGTTTTTTGAATTTTTGTTTAAGAAAAATCAATTAACGATAACAAAAAAAAAAAACGGATTCCCAACGAAATAGTTCATTTTTCAACCAATGTAATGAATTTTCAAATTAAATGATGAATCTTCAACCATAACAGTTAAGTTTCAAACCAAGAAGATGAATTTCCAACTAAAAAGATAAAGATTTTAATGGAGCACTTCAATTTTTAACCATGAAGCTGAATATTTAAACAAGAAGATTAATTTTCAAATGGAAAGAATAATTTTCTAAGAAAAAATACAATGTTTGAACGAAATAGTCGAATTTTCAACTCAAAAAATAATTATTTTCACCCAAAAATGGAACAGTAGCATTTGTATAAAAAACAATTTTAAAATAAGCTTAAGTGTTTTATACTGAAACAAAGAATTTCCAACTGAAGGAGTTGAGTTTTCAAACAGATAAATCAACTTTTACTGAAAAAAGATAAATTGCAAACGAAAATTTGATTACTCAAATTTAAAATTAAAAAAATTGGATGTTTAGCTAAGCAAATGAATTTTTAACTAAAACCATGGAATTTCAATTGGAATAAGTTAAATTTTAGTTTAAAAAAAGTTACTAGTAACAAAAAAAAACTAACTTCTAACATTAAAAACTAACTCTTAACAAACAAACAAAAACTAACTTTCATACAAATCACTACATTTTTGCATAAAATGATGAAGAATCAAACGAAATTGTGAATGGCTAACTGAAGTAGTTGAATTTGAAACCAGAAAGACGAATTTTCAACTGAAATGGTGAACCTTTTACTAGAATCGTTCAATTTTTTATGAAAAATTAATTTTCAAACAAAAAACACAATTTTTCTACAACATTGTTGAAATTCGAACTATAAAAATAACAAGTTTAAAACAAAGATGGAGTAGTGACATTTTTGTCCCTAAAAATTATTTTTTAAGGAAACATAACAGTTTTCAACTATAGATGAATGTTCGAGTAAAATGACAAATGTTCAACTGTATAATTTGAATTGTTCACCGTAAAGAAGAATTTTTTAAGAAGAATATTAACTTTCAAAGAAAAAGATTATTTTCTACCAAAAAATCGATTTATCAACAAAATATGTGAAGTTTTAACGGAAAAATTGAAGTTTCAACGGAAAAATTGAATTTTTAATTCAAAAAGATAAATGTTCACCAAATGGTCAAATCAAAATTTTTCACGAAGTACATAAATTCTCAAAAAAATAGTCCAATTTTTCATTATTATTATTATGCCATCAAGCCAAATCCCTTTCGGGGTGAGCTAACTCGATTACGTTTTATCATTGTAATCGAATTTTTATACGTTTTTCTTTTTTTGTCACTGAGTGGTTCACCACACCACTGCAGGTATCTGATATTTACTCTTATAAACTGCTCAATAAGAGCTAGTCGAATTTTGAGGCTATCAATTATTACACAAAAAAGTATTCCTGTAAACTGACCTATGAAGAACAGAGGTGCTAATTCTAAATTTCAAAAATCAATGTTCAAGTAAATACTTGAATTCTCACCAAAAAAATAGGAATCGATTTTTAACAAAGTATTCACAATCTCAACCAGAGATGAATTATTATGAATCGAAATATTGCAACTTTAACGAAAAAATTTGATTTTGATTAAACAAGTTTGAATTTGAAAAAAGTATTTTATTTTCTAACTAAAAAAGGATTGAAGACGTCGCATTCTTAAAAACAAATGATAAGATATCTTTTTGACTCATGAAAAGAAAGCGGTCATATATCGTATTTTTTCGGAGGAATTTTGAATCAGTTAGATTTAGTCAAGTAAATTCCCGGTTTTCTAATTGAATTCCCGGTTTTCCCAGTCATTTCCCGGTTCCCCGGAAAAATTTCCTAATTTATTTCCGAATTTTTTTTTAAATTAGGGGCTTTTTCCAAAAATAAATTCAGAAAAATTTCCCAATTTATTCGAGAATTTTACTTTAAAATTAGGAAATTTTTTTTTAAATAGATTCGGGAAAATTTCCAATTTATTTGGGAATTTTACTTTGGAATTAGGGGATTTTTCCAAAAATAAATCAAGAAAAATGTTCTAATTTATGTGGAAATTTCACCTAAAATTAGAAAATTATCCTCAAAATAAATTCGGGAGAATTTTCTAAATTGCATGAGAACAGAACTTTAAAATTGTGAAATCTCTTCAAAAATATATTTCAGAAATTCCTCTTGGTCATTACAGAATTAAACTGAAAAAAAACCTAATCTTAAAAATAATTTTTGGAGAAGTATATAAAAAATATAATATTGCTTAGTGTAATATTTTCATGTATTGATATTAAAATTTGTCAAATATCTTGGTAATTGCATGCAATTACTTAATTACACTTTTCCCATTAAATTGCAAGTAAATAAGAAATATTATTTGTAAAAAAATTAAAAAATTTTTAATTTGAGAAAAATTTCTTATTTATATGGAAATGAATGTTCTCCTACGCAGCACTAGGAATTTCTCCTAAAAAAGGTTTTGTGAAATTTCTCCTGAATTCGAAAAATTTTGTAAATAGTATGGAATTTTCTTATTTACGAACTTGTCTGCAAATTTTTCCAAGGCATATAGAATATTTCCTATAACAGTGGAAAATGTCTAGGTATGAATTGGAAAAATTACCCAAATATTGTAGGAATTTTCCATTTCAAAATATGAATGTAAAAGTTCCCAAACCGTTCGAAATATTTTCATTCAGTAGCCCTATTTTTCACTGGTAAATCAGTGACTTTTTCCATTTTCACTGGAGAATCAGTGAATGTTAGTAAAGAATTTTGAAAAAGTTTTTACTGAATTGAATCAGTGGCATTAAAACCACTAGTTCTCTAGTGATTTATATCTACTGGTTCATTCAGTGGATTGATTCCAAAATTTATTTATATTTTAATCATATTTCAACTATAAGGAAATCGTTTTTTACATTAAGACTTATTATTTTTATCGGAGATTTTATTTGATTTTTTAAAACTTTCTTTTTTAGTAGAAACTAAAAATATATTATTATGTGATCTTCGGATGCACATCTTGTTCAGTTTCTGATAACAAACTCTCTATATCCTAGTGAAAATTTCAATATTTGAATTAGTGAAAGCTATTTAACTATTGAAATAGTGAAATCGTTTTCTTGCACCATTTCAATTAGTGAAATCCACTATTTTTTTAGTGCAGTTTTCACTAGCACTCAATTAGTCAAAAATTACTAATTCAAATAGTGAAACTGAAATGGAGGGAAAGTATAACCTCAATTCCTTATTTTCGATCAGACTAATTTGAAATATACTTATAAGTTAATGATATCACTGTAATACTTGATAGTAGTTCGTGTCATAAATTAATTTTAAAAAAAATAAATAAAAATTTCCCAAAATAATATTTATCTAAAATGCAGAAATTAATCGTTTTTTTTCGTGCATAATTACGTGGGAATATCTCTATTCAATATCAGAGTGAACCGACCAATTAAATCACCCATTCTATAAGAAGTGATATATTTTCAAATTGCCAGAATAGATCTTAAATTTATTTTCAATAATAACGCATCGACGCGTTTCAAAATATTTTTCTATTCCTTCTCAAGATGCGAAAATTACAGAATTTTTCGAAGATTTAAAGGAACGACTGAAGAATCAAGAAAAATGAAATTCCCGACATTGTAAAATTCCAAGTTTAAAAATTCCCCTATAATAAGATACCTGAAATTATAAAATTGCCGACATTATTTCTTGAATTAAAAATAACAATCAGTGTAAGAAAACTGTATTCAAAAAAAAAAATTTAAACACGCGTGCTAATAAACTGCAGGATATAACTCAGCACTGATTTATCTCTACGATTCTTTTAAATAAAAATAAAAAAATATTAAAAATTCGAATTCGTAAACATTTCTCATGATTTTTCTAAATACTATGCACATTTTCAAATAAAATTGTTCATCCAGGAAATTTCGAGAAAGATTCGGAATGAGTTGCAATGAATAAAAACGATTGATTGAAATAATATTGCATTGATTATTTTCATCAAGACCTGTGACTGTAGCTAATCCACTGTTTGATTAGCGAAATCCACTATTCTAATTAGTTAAATCCGCTAAATCGAATTACCGAAATCCACTATTTGAATTAGTGGTAAACACTTTCCGCATTAGTGAAATCTTTTAATTGAATTAGTTAAACCGTAAAACCACTAATTGAAATAGTGAATTTCACTATTTCATAGTGAACCACTTTTTTAAAATTGAAATAGTGAGACTATGAAAATACTATGAAATAGTGAAATTCACCATTTCAGATTTAGAGAGAAATTCAATTCAAATATTTTCATGAACAATTATCAAGTTGGTGGTCCAGTTCAGTGGATAACCTACTGGTCAAATCAGTAACGTCTTTTTACATTCTCATTCTGAATGAGAAGGTATTGGTTTTATGTGAAAATTGACTTTCGCGGATTTGATTAAATCTCC
>WSXT02156632.1:0-10154 GCA_011762715.2 Neuroterus valhalla | reverse complement strand
TATGTCCTCGTAGAATCACCCTTCTAAGTGCTGAATCATATCATCGCAGATGGTTCTCTTCATCTAATGAAGGTTGGTGTTGGATTACTTGGTGAGCCCAGAAAAGTGCGTGGAAACAGGAGTGTCATAGGTGATAATAGCCTTGACTTTCTATTCGAGTTGAGATAATTGTTTAAAACCAATCCAAGTCTTATAGTGAAGAGCGTGGCCGGCGCTTCGTGGGGATTCTTCCAGCATTCCGTTGCTAAATACCCTTAGACTCAATAATACATAGATTTTTATATGATTCACTTAAGTTACATGTTTCCTCATTCTTCACGTCCAGAAATCTCTTATTTATCCTTTTTTTTTTTGGAAGCAGAATTATGTTTTTCCTGTTCGAGCTAAAGATATTGATGGTCTCATTTCATTCTATTAAGAATTTTCTTTATTTTATTAAGCATTTATTTTATTCAGTTTTTTCTTTCATTAGGTACTTATTTTATTGAGTATTCTGTCTTCATCATTTTCATTTTTTTGATTAGGAACCTCATTCTAATAAAGATCTTACCTAATGAAGTGTTTTATTACATTAACCTTTGTCTTTTATTTTTCTTAGTATATTAACTCGTGACGTGTACTTGAGATAAACAAGGCATGATCAAGACATATCAGCTACGAGGAAAGTGAAATCTTCCACTCAAATAATCCAGCTTTGAGAATTTATTTTCATTCCCAAATACTCACAACACTATTAAAAATATCTACTCATAATCTTGATAACAGAGAATCTTCGAGCACAGATGGATTTTTGTTGATCTATTATTATCTCTGCCTAATAAATATATGAAGAAGGGTAGAAAGATGTCAAGAATACTACAGAAATGAAGAGCATCCTTTTGTGAAATAGAAATGTCAAGATTAAGTCTGTAATAACAATACTGGAGGAATGCTTTTTGAGATTTTGAAATTTTCCAAGGCGGGAAAAGTTTTCATTTGAATGTGTGTACGATATTAGTCGCTCGGAATTTACGAAATTGGAAGAATCTGTGTTTTATAAGAATGGAGGAAATCGAGTAAGATAGTTTGGTTATGTTGAGACAATGAATGAGGGAAGACTAATCAATCAAGTGTGTGCAGGTAAAATGAATAGTAGCGTAGGGAGAAGTCGACAAAGAAGAAGTTGTTTGAATGTGTGAATGACACTCTTAAGAGAAAGAGATGAATAGTCACAAAAATACAATTCCTTGCATGAAGATATGTCTGGATGTAGAGAAAGCAGAAGATGTATGCAAGAATAGAGACGAGTGTAGAACAGAAACTGAATACGATTTTCTGTGAAGGCAAAAAGATCAAAATAACTGTATGACTTGATGGGTTTCGGTATGTGCGGTAGATTTCCGGTTCGTGGAATAAGGACTGGAATAAGAATATAAGATGAAAATTGTAAGAAAATGGAGAATTCGTGAGAAGGCAACGTCAAGGAATATCAAAATCTGCAAGTGGTCGTTTGATTCTAATGGAATTTGGTGTCACTCTTCAACTACATCGACTAGCAGTGTCGCAGCCCGCGAGCAAATGGACCAACTATGCTTCTTGCGTTTTCCTATTTTTTGTGACTCGGATGGTTTTTTGTTTTGTCCGATTTATGCTTTCGGTTTTCATGAACTAGAAAAAAATTTAAACTCTTAAAAATGTTGAAGCATTATGTATGAGTGTATATAAATTTATATACAAAAAAGAAAAAGAAAAAAAAGAAAAAATTCTGTGGTAGCCGAGTATTGTCCACATTCTATTTTATTATTACTGATTGGTTTGTAAGAGTAAAAACTTCTGGTACATGTAATTGTATAAGCTCTCTCGAACCAACTCCTCAAGCTTCAAGCTTTTTAGCTGTATTTTTTTTCCAAGACAGAAAATCAATTTTATATTCGAAAGCGCTTTGTATAAACATAAGCACCTCAGATTTTTGTCATCAGTGACAGTTTCAGCTAAGTTGGCTCCTCAAAAGCTAAATATTTTCGTTGATTTCGTAGACACAAATGAAATGCGTTCCACTCGCACCAAAAAATACATTCCTTAGGTCGTGATCCAGTAAATTTAGGAAACACAATTTTGAGATTTGGATGTTTATTTTCAAGACCTGCGTAAAGTTCTTCTAAATTTCCTTCAATATGGGGCGGAAAAAAGTTCGACCCCTTGTTGTCCTCTGCCAATAGTACAACATCATTTGCGTATCCTAAAAAGTGTAACTTAGTACTTCCTGAGAACGGACATTCTTTCCCTTCTTCCTATTCTTTTTTCTCTAAATCTACCAGCATTATCACTCTGACCGTTGTATCCAAAAATATTTCTGCCGTTCTTCCAATTAACTTCTCATATACCCTCCTTCATTATATACCTTACCACAAAACCCTTTTGTTGGCAGAGTCAAACGCTGGTTTGAAATCCACGATCAAGGCCACAAGTGTATCTCTTCCCCGCCCCAAATTCCTATTCACCAGATAGTTTAAAACGCAGATGTTATTTGCTGTTCCCATTTCTTTTCTGCAACCTGGCTGGTTATGTGGAATTACTTATCCCGTTCTCCATTCTTCGCGCCATACTTTCCCACTCCGAACTTCGTGACAGACTCTCCACATTTCCTTCCTCACTCCTTCGTCCCATACTTCTGTGCTTCATTCTTTATACCACCCCTCCTGTTGCTTTATTTATTTTCAGGCTTTTTTATTGTTTCGTTCACTTTTTCCCTGCTCATATTATTTTCATGTTCCCCTTTCTTTTCCATTACCCTTCTTTGATCCTTTTTTCTCCCTTTCCTAACAATCCTTTGAATACAGTGAAAACTTCCGAGTAAATTTTATTGCTGGTAGAATCTGTAGGCGTTTGCATTACCTTGGCACTTTGGGTACGATTAGCGAACTGTGTACATGGTGTACTTTCGACAGGTGCTATATCGAATTTACGCCATGATAAAAGTTATGCGGGAGTGTGACATTCCTTCTCTTATAGATCTCGGAACCATCATGGCAGCTTGATTATTTTCACTTAAAATAGAGGACCCATAGACAACCATCTATATTATACGCTGAATAGTAGATTGCGTCACAAATGCGGGCCTAATTTGTATTATACACTGAATGTAGATGACGTCAAAAATTCGGGCCGAGTTGAAGCCGTAAATTGGGGTATGTTCTTGAGTCAGCTGACTATGTTAACATGCCACTTCAGAACAGCGCGCATTAGGATGCATTGGAAAGTGTCCGCGCTTAAACCTAAAAAAACATGGCTATCTTCTATCCAGGGTGGAATGCTGATCAGTGGTCATAATAAATACCACGTGAAAAGATCGTCTGATTTGCATGCATGTAGGCTACCTGTGTGTGCAGAGTTGTGGACTAATATTACAAGGTGCAGATAACGCACCTTGCACTGTATACAGACTATGGCTTATGATCGACAAAGTTGTCAGAATAAAACTCCGCACCTCAAGTGGTCGGCGAACCACAACCTTCTTAACTCAAAAAACTATGGTCAAGTACTTGATTACTCAACGATTAGGGGTTCCAATTCAGAACTGTATTATTCGAATATGAATTTATCCATTTTTTTATGAACTGAACTTCAAGCCTAGGTTTGAAATCCTCCAATCTAAATGACTCTTGTGGAAAGATTGTTTCAACTTCAAAGTTCATTTTGATTGGGCAAAGAATATTCTAGGGCTCTGATTTGAGCCAACTATTGGAACTCTTCGACATCTTCTTTTCAAGGATGCAACTATTAATATGCAACATTTTGGTGAAAAATCACTCTTATGACACGATTTTCTCAAATTTCTTGCAGCTATTTTTTAATTTTACCTTAAAACATATGTTTTAAATTCTTTGCTGATTGGCAAATTCTAATATCGTTATTTAAAAGATTTCAAACACTTTAAGAATATTTTGATAGATTCCAAAGATTTTGAGAGGATTCCATGGCGTTTGAAGGCTTTTAGATTTTAAATTTCACAAAGATTTTCAGATTTCAGGAAGATTTTCAGGTGCTTCAAGTCAAAAAAATATTTCGAAATATTTTTAAAGATTTTAAATCATTTCACAAGTATTTCAGAAGGTTCAAAAAAATTTCAGAAGATTTGAAAGATTCCACAAAGATTCTAAACAGTCCAAAGATTTCTGGGAATTTCTAAGATTTCAAGGGATTTAAGTAGCTTATGCTGAACCTCTGCCTTTTGGGTTTCTATTGTGGACCTAATTATTTTATTGATTTATGTAATCTGGGTTCACGAAAAAGATCTGTTATTATTATTTTTATATTATTATGACTTAACAAAGATTCAAAAACTATGTAGAAATTAAACAAAGATTTACGAAAATTCTACAGGAGTGACAAGATTACGCAGGGGTTCTAAAATATTCAGAAGATTTGGAAGGATTTTAGATAATTCAGAAAGTTTTTAAAGATTCCAAATTTTTGGTTCGAAAACTGTGTCAGAAATAAACAATTCATGAATAACATAATTTTTCTAAATGTATATATTTGTTCAAATCAGCCTAATGTATGTGATTTATTTAATTTATTCTTGAACATTTTTATAACTATGTATTTTGAAATTGAGAAACTTTTTGGGTTATGCAGATCTTTAAAATTACCGCTACCTTGACAGGATTCTTTTTGAACCTCGTTAGCATGAAAGCTTCTTATAAGTTTTTTGCCTTATCTCAAGCTTTTAGGCCGAAAAATTCTTGTATCTATTTCCTGAAATCCTGCTCGTATATAAAACCCATTCAATCTTGAATGTATGACGTTCAAACAAATGGAACAGCTTTGGGAAAATGCATTTAACGTGCAGACTTCGATATATAAATACCACGGTCGCACACACTGGTCCATGAGGCTCTCGTGGTGGAGGGTGTTCCCTTATTGAAGCTTCCGGTTCATTCAGAAAATCGCCACTTCCAGTGGTGGCGTAATAGTAGAGTGCTGAAGGTGGCGGTTCGATTTAAAATTTAAATCTCAAAAAATTAATTTGTTTTACATTTAATTGGTATTTGGAAAAATATGGATAAATGATTGAAGACAATAAAACCAAAATAAAGCTGCAAATTATATTATTCACAATTGTATCTATGAAACTAATTTCTAAAAATATTAAAATGCAACCAGTTGCGTTGGAAAATATTTCTACTTATGAAAGATCACTCGGCACTTTAAAAGTTGATCTTTTGCCTTCAAAACTTGACTTACTTGTCTTACAATTCGGGACAGAAAAATTAGGCATTTTGCAGGTCTTTTTATTATTGTCTGAATTTTGCTGGCAGTTCGTTTTTAGACATCTTTGGTTCACTTGGGTTGAACCGTGGATTAGACGGCCGTGTTTTGTTTTGATTTTTAAATCCTGGAGCACTCGACATATGCGCCACTACACTCAGTGGCACATTTGCGAAACTTTTTGGCTTACGTTAGGGAACATCCCCCACCACGGGAGCCCCTAGACCTGTGTATACGACCGTGATAAATACACACGTGAGCCTGTCGCAGGCTGTCAAGGATACCCTACTATTTGAAATTAAATCCGAGAGATGGCGCAAACGGAGCGCGCCAGAGGTACTCACCTAGCCTATACTTCCCGCAAATACGGTAAATTATTCCTTGAAAATTAACTACTTTTCATCAACAAATTTAATTTTTTTTTAACAAATTTGAGTGAAGGGAAGCATCACAAACCTACTGACGACGTTATCTCAGTTTTGACCAAAATTGCAGATACGCTCATTTTCATTTGCACGGCAGCATTGTTTTTCACATTTATCTACCTCAGACAAATGAACACCAGAAGAAGTACAAATCGCATGGATTTTAGGTCTACTCAACTTGGTTACATGTACACTACCGAGAATGATTTTCACTGCAGGTTAATCATACCCTTAAACTAGTTCTTTATTTACACTTTGTTTTTGCTGTGGAGTACTCCGTTGTACTCCGTCCACTAACTCATTTTTATATCCTCATTCACTCTCATCCTTCTTTCTCTTTCCCTGTTTGTTACCTCCTATACCGTTCCTTTCTCCACTGCTTTCTCTACCTCCTCCGTAAACCTCTCCTTCTTCTGTCTTTTCTCACTCACCATTTTCTTATCTATCGTTCCCGTCTGCTGTACTATTTTTTGTCAATCTCACCTTTCCTCCATTGTTTTACACTCCCCTTCATTTCTCTTCACCCTCCTTACATTCCTCATCCCACCATCCTCTTCTCACCGTTCTTCTACCTCCTTTTGGACTCACCTTCTTCCTTGTCTCCTCAACTGGCCCCCTTATTATTTCCAGTCTCTCGTCAACCCCTTCCTCTGTCCTTTTCACTCAATTTTATCACAATCGAACGACCATTTGCAGATTCTAATATTCCTGACGTGGATTTTCCTAGTCTCTTTATTTTGAGTTGGCCTAAAAAATGTAATAAGTCTGGCCTCAAAAAACCAAAAAAATACATAGAATTTGGTATCGTCCCATAAATCATCACTCTGAATAATCTTCCTCTACCACCTCAGCCTCATGATTTTTTTTCTAAAGAATCTATATCAAATTCGAAACAAACGTGCTACGTTTTTGCAGGTTCAATACCGGAAGTGGCGATATATCACATAGACAAGCCGTGAGCATAAACCTAAATGTTCAGTAAAGGGAGTAAAATATGTGCGATGGGATTGAAGGTTCAAAGTGATAAAGCGTGCCATTTGTCTGAAGGGTGAGAAACTCCGACACACTTATGAGAAGGAAGTGTACAAAGTGATGTCTAGCATAAAAAAAGATAAAAGTATCCAAGAAGGAAGGATTCAGTGAAATTGATAAAGTATCGGTCCACACGAGTTAGATTTTATCTATAAAAGGATATACATTGCTTCTATCAGGTTTTTTCTGGAAGTCATGTACGGGAATATGTACCTAAAAATAGCCCCGGAAGCTAATATGAAGGGAATTCAATTCAAAATATTTCAAATTTATTTATTCTTCATTTCTTAGGATTTGGATTGTACCATTATAATTTGTAACACTTTTCGGTTGAACATTTTGGAGTTGGAAACATTCGAAGTCGAGTAATTTAAAAAAAGGCCTACTTTTCGCTATTATATAAAAATATGCAAGTCCTTCCTTCGACACTTCAAAAATCATTTTTATATTAAAGATTAAAATTTATAATATCACTAATATTGGATTATTGAAGTACAAGTTTCTGCAAAATGAAAATGTCATTTTTCAAGTCAGAATTTCCCGGAAAGGATTTGGATTGAATTAAATACATTGAAGGAATATGAAGATAAATTTTTGCATTGAAAGGAGACAGTGATGATTAATATTAATGCATCTGTAAGGGAAATATTCAATAAGATTTCGTGTAAAGAGATTTTATTATACTCGTGAAAATACCTACCAAAAATATATTTTTTTTAACTCTAATATTCTCATTGACGACGATAGTTTAACATCCCTACAAAACGCATTATATCAAAATGAATAAATTATGCAAATGTGAAATAACTATAGTAATAATGGTATAATAGTAGTATGAAGAATAATATTCTTATTAATAATTTAGTTATAGTATAACTTTTTACCAAACTAGTTTATTTCTTCAGTGAATTGTTTCAATTTTGGACCGAAATAATGGATTCCCAACAAGAACTTCGATTTACAAGAAATAATTCGATTTTCAAAAAAGCAGTTCGATTCTTGAAGAAAAAGAAGTATTCTTAGCGAAAATATGAATTTCAATCGAAGAGAAAAGTCTTGAAAGAAAAAAAACCTGTATAGAGAAGTTCATCATTCATTCGAGAAGTAAAATTTGCAATGGGTAAAGGAAATTCTTCTAAGAAGATTAATTTTCTACAAGAAAAATATTCTCACCAAAATTGTTGGATTTTCTAAGCCAAAAAGACGATGTAAATACAAAACAGTTTAATTATTTATTCATCCGAAAATTTAGACTTCCAAAGGAAAAGAAAAAATTTCTAGATGAGAATTTAAAAAGTAAAACAATTCAAAATAATGGATTATTAAATCATTGAATAACAGAAGGTGGTTATATTGAAACTCTTATGGTTCAATTATTGATAGAAGAATTTTATTCTTCCACAAATTAAGGAATTTTCGAACCGAAAGGACGAATTTTCATTAAATTATTCAACTTTCCAATCAGAAAAATGAATAATTTTCTTCAAAAAAATTAATGGAAGATCAAAAAGACAAATTTTCAACAAATGAAATTATCCAAACAGTTTAATTTTCAAATAATAGGTAAATTAATTTCCTACAAAAATAATTCAATTTTGTACTAGATTGTTGAATACTTAGACCAAAAAATAAATTTCTAAAAAGAGAAATAAATTACAAGAAAAATTCCAGTTTTCAAAAAATAGCTCGGTTTTAAACTGAAAAGTAGCCTTAATATAAAAAATATCAACTTTTAACTAAATATAATAATCTCTGAAAGAACCATAAGTTTTATTACCAATTTATTGTGATAGCCTTACATTAAAAATTTGAATTGTTACATAGTGTGTACCGGAAAAAATTAATTTCTTCATTTCTATCCGTCAGTAGATCTTCTATGATTGGAAATGCAACTACTCGGATGAAAGTTGGATTAGATTGTTGAAAATTAGTTTTTTTGTAAATATCCATCCATTTTCTTGTAAATTGAACAATTTTTATGTTACTTCGTTTTCATTCGATGAAAATGGAATTTTTCCAACTCGAAATTTTATTATCCTATGATTGGTTGAATAAGAATGGTTTTTAGTTTAAAATTCAGCGATTTCGTTTTAAAATCATCCTGTTTTGTTGATGCTAATTTCTTTTTGAAAATACAACTTGTAACGTTGTGGTTTTAACATGAGGTAAACCCACAAAGTTAGTGATCCCTACCTCCTTACCGGTATCGTAAGGAGCATGTAGTGGATATAAAGCAAATTTGAAGCGTCTACGACACCAATGAGTCCGAATAGTATCGGGCTCCGTGGCGCAGTGGATAGCGTGCCGACTTCATAAATCGGCGGCCTGGGTTCGAATCCTGGTCCGGAGTCAATTTTTGCGCTCCATCGACTATTTGCAGGTCTTCGAATTTTGTAAATATATAGCGGTGGATGCCGGGCATCCCTGTTACTTAAAAAACCCACTTTTGTGTTTTTCTGGTTCTTGTAGTATCGCTTCTCCGTCTCTCTGTATATGGGAGAGAGAGGCCGGATACTTGCTGTTGTTGTGTGTTGTGTATATAGGTTTGGGTTATGTAGTATGCTGAGTTTTGAGGTGTGTGGTGGGAGCTTGACGTAGAGGCCGTTCGAGGTAGGGATTTCCGCCTCGATGGTTCGTCGCTCGCACGCATCTCAGCGTCTAGGGAGGGGGCTTTGTAACGTTGTGGTAACATGAGTTCAACCCACAAAGTAAGTGATCCCTACCTCCTTACCGGTATCGTAAGAAGCATGTAGTGAATATAAAGCAAATTGGAAGCGTCTACGACACCAATGAGTCCGAATAGTATCGGGCTCCGTGGCGCAGTGGATAGCGTGCCGACTTAATAAACAGGCGGCCTGGGTTCGAATCCTGGTCCGGAGTCAATTTTCGCGCTCCATCGACTATTTGCAGGTCTTCGAATTTTTTAAATATATAGCAGTGGATGCCGGGCATCCCCGTTACAATTGGCGCCCAACTTAAAACACCCACTTGTGTGTTTTTCTGGTTCTTGTAGTATCGCTTCTCCGGCTCTCTGTATATGGGAGAGAGGCCGGGTACTTGCTGTTGTTCTGTGTTGTGTATATAGGTTTGGGTTATGTAGTACGCTGAGTTTTGAGGTGTGTGGTGGGAGCTGGACGTAGAGGCCGTTCAAGGTAGGGATTGTCCGCCTCGATGGTTCGTCGCTCGCACGCATCTCAGCGTCTAGGGAGGGGGCTTTGTAACGTTGTGGTAACATGAGTTCAACCCACAAAGTTAGTGATCCCTACCTCCTTACCGGTATCGTAAGAAGCATGTAGTGGATATAAAGCAAATTTGAAGCGTCTATGACACCAATGAGTCCGAATAGTATCGGGCTCCGTGGCGCAATGGATAGCAGTGTTTGACAGTAACGCGTTACCAGAAAAGTTACTTTTATTTAGTAACGGTAACGGTAACGCGTTATTTTTT
>WSXT02156610.1:0-10154 GCA_011762715.2 Neuroterus valhalla | reverse complement strand
CACTAAATAAGCACTAAATTATGGCATAGTGCCCATATCGATATGACAATGTTGTAATTCCAGCTTCCGGGACCTTATTTGGTCTTGTGTAGTAACGGAAGATAGAACTCCGACAGGTTTTCTACATCGGCTCGTTCATTTACGTTCTCTGTTGTAACTATGTGTGCCATTTCCAAAACTAGCCTAATTCCTAGGTCCTAATTCCATAAATTCTCAAAGAAATAGCTTAATTTCCAAATTTAAAAATCAATGTTCAACTAAATACTTGAATTTTTCACAAAAAAAAAGTGGACTGATTTTTAATAAAGTAGTTACAACTTCAACCAGAGGTGAATTTGGAATCGTAATAATGCAACATTAACAAAGAAATTTGATTTTCAAGAAACAAGTTTAAATTTCAATCAAGTAGTTGATTTTCTAACTCAAAAAGGATGAATTCTCAAGGAACAATGTAAAAAAACTTTCTGTCATAATTTAGAAATATTTCTTCATCGGAATACTATTTCTACTCTAAAGACTGCTTGAAGTACTTTTTTAATTTAAAATTAGATGAAGGGAACTTTAAAATCGTGACAAATTTTGAATTGGAGGAAAGATTTTTAAAAATTCCTCTCTTCTAAATCCGAATTAAAATTAATTTAAAAAAAAGATGAAGTCTCATGTAAATATCTTCCTGTCGCAAGTGGAATTAAACTACTTTACTGAAACTCCCTAGCCTAAAATAAAAGCTATAATTATTTTCCGGAATTCCCTGTCCCAAGTTAGATTTTTTAAAATTCCTCTGCTTTAAGTCCGAATTATAATTCGTTTCAAAAGTTCCCGTTCCAGTCATTTCCCGGTTTCCTGGTCACGTTGCCACCCTGTTTGCATCTTATAATAATAATAATATTAATAATAATAATAATAATAAATCTTTATTGTGAACCCAAATTACAAAAGACTATACAAGAAACAAAAAAGGAACGTAAGAATAGGAACACAAAAGGCAGAGGTTCAGCTCGAGCTGCTTTGAAACCTAACCCAATATTAACCTAACCTAATATCACACTTGAACATACCCTCTCATTTACAAGTAAATCTGGCGCGAAATTTGAAGTGCCCCATTTTATTCTTTCTTTCTTAAGGTTCCAAAAACTATATTTTTTAAATCAAAGGTTTCTCCCGAAATCAATTTCACGGAACCAAGATTTCTAATAAACTTTTCTGAATTTACGCAAGCCTACTTTCTCAACTAATCTCAAACTTTAGGTCTCAACTATAAACTACCGAATTCGACGATATGTCTCGAGAAATTTATTGCTCTAAAGTTTCGAACATCACATAAGATGTATATCAGGCCTAAATCAGGTAACTATAAATCCCTGTGAAATGACAAGATTATCTGGAGCGCGTTGATGTATGAAAGCTCGCATTGCTAAACGTAATGGCTGGCATTATACACACCTAGAATATACTATCTGATAGCGTAACTCTCAATTATTATCAATGTGTTACACAAAGTCCTATCTATATGCCATTGTTGTACTATAGACTATAAGACTCTATCTGTACGTTTCTGCAATATCAACCCCATAAATGCGCAACGAAGCACGTAAGGTCGTAAGTCACTGAGTGTGATCACGTTCGCAAGACCCATAACCCGGGAAACCTTAGGGGTGAGGGTTTAATTAGTAATTTATATCACAGGGATCCAACTCGTCTGGAGCTTTCCCTACAAGTCGATAATACTACGATTGTTCTGACATAGAAATTTCTATTTTGTGAAGAAAGGATACTCAGTTTTTCAAATTTGGCGCCACAATTCATTCAGAATTGAGCAGTGTGACGATTCAGCGGACGATTTTATATTCCCAGTCATTTCCCGGTTTTTCACGGTCAAGTTTATCAATTTACCCGATCAACTAGAAGTAGCGTATTTATATTTGTCGAAAAACGCAAACATTTATTTTTATTCGTAACGTTCATTCTAAAAATCATTTAAGACAACAAATCAAACATAGTTCATTTTTCAACCAAAGTCATGAATTTTCAAATAAGAGTATGAATTTTCAACTGGATTAGTTAAATTTTAAACCAAGATGATGAACTTTCAACTGAAAAGATAAATGTTTAACTTAAGCACTTTAATTTCCAACCATGAAGGTGAATATTCATACAAGAAAATTATTTTTGAATAGAAAGAATCATTTTCTAAGAAAAAATACAATGTTTCAACCAAAATTGTCGAATTTCGAACTCAAAAAATAATTATTATTAAACAAAAATTACAGTAACGTTTTTCATTTAAAAAATCCATTTCAAACGGAACATAAGAGTTTTATACAAAAACAAAGAATCTTCAGTTGAGTTGAATTTTCAAACAGATAAATTAACTTCTACTGAAGAAAATAAATTGTCAACGAAAATTTGAATACTCAATTTCTAAACTGAACAAATGAATGCTTAACTAAACAATTGAATTTTCAACTGCAACTATGAAATTTTCAATTGGAATAAGTTAAATTTTCAGTTAAAAAAAAATTACTTATAACACAAAAAACTAACTTTCAAACAAATTATTACAGTTTTACACAAAATGATGAAAAATCAAATGAAATGGTAAATCTTTAATTGAATTAGTTGAATTTTAAACCAGAAAGACGATTTTTTTACTGAAATTATGAAAATTTAACTAGAATAGTTAAATTTTTGACAAAAAATTAGCTTTCAACCAAAAAATACAATTCTTCAACAAAATCGTGGAAATTTTAACTAGAAAAAAGAAAATTTTCAAACAAAAATGAAATAGTGGCATTTTTGGCTCAAAAAATTTATTTTAAACTGAACATAAGAGTAAAGAAGAATATTAGCTTCTGAATAAAAATATTATTTTCTACCAAAAAATCGATTTATAAAAGAAATATGTGAAGTTTCAACGACATAATTGAATTTTCAATTCAAAAAGAAAAATTGTCGCCAAATCGTCTAATCTTGAACTTGAAAAGGTCAATTTTCCACTGAAAATAAAACAGTATTTTCAGTTTATCTAATCTATTTGCAACAAAATTGATCAATTTTCAGGAATAATGATGAATCTTCAACGGGCCCATAAAGATTGATTTACTACAAAAAAGGCAAAGTTTCCACGAAGTACATAAATTCTCAAAAGAGTAGTTTAATTTTCGAATTCAAAAATCAATTTTCAACTAGATACTTGAATTTTCACCAAAAAAAAAAGATGAATTGATTTTTAAAAGAGTAGTTTCAATTTCAATTCGAGGTGAGTTTTGAATCGAAATACTGCATCTTTATCAAAAAAATTGGATTTTCAACAAACAAATTTAAATTTAAAAAGTATGAATTCTCAAGAAACAATGTAAAAAAGCTCTCTATCATAATTCAAAAATATTTCTTCTTCGGAATACTACTTCTACTCTAGAGACTGCTTTACTTTCTTCATTAAAATTAAGAATAGGGATCTTTTAAATTGTGCCAAATTTTGAATTGGAGTAAAGATTTTTGAAAATTCCTCTCTTCTAAATGCGAATTATAATTAGTTCAGAAAGGTCAAGTTCCATGTAAATATCTTCCTGTCCCAAGTGGAATTATACTACTTTACTGAAACTCTCTAACCTAAAATAAAAACTATAATCATTTTCTGGAATCCATTCCCAAGTAAGACGAATGAGGAAAAGCAAATAAAACGTGATTAATACATTTTTTTGGAAAAACGAAGATAATGATTTTTTCTGTATGTTTGGGCACTCATCAATTCGATTATCAAATTCAAGGCAGCTAAAAAATTCCCAAATAGCAACAAATTTGCGAAAAGTTTTTCTCTTATTGGAAGGAAATAAAAATTCTTCCCCTCATGAAGTATAGATATATTTGAATATTTTGAGAATCAGATTCAAGGAACGTTACATTTTTTAAATCAAATTATAAGATCTCTTTTTGATTCATAACAAGTAAGCGGTCATTTCTCGCATTTTTTTGGTAGAATTTTTAATATTCTAGGTTAAGTCAGGTAAATTCCCGGTTTTTAAATTAAGTTCCCGGTCTTTTCCGGTTTCCCGGTCAAGTCGACATTAAGGGATATGTTTGAAACAATACTTTTCCAGATGCATTTCGTCGCAAAATTCAAATTATGGAATCTTCATTCATTGCCTCTGAAGTTACATCAAGCAGAACTTTTTAAAAATAAATATCTCAGAAATTAAAAATCGTTGAGGATCTAGCTCAAGATAAATTTCTCAAAATGGTAAAGATTTCACACTTTTAAGATAAGTGTTATTTGCAAATGCAAATAAAACCAATACTCCTTCTGAATACTCACTATACTAACATTCTTCCTAGAATCTAGGATCAGCGTTTTATGAATCATAAAGTTTTACGGAGGGTCAATACTTTAGCTTTACTGGTGACGCCATTAAAAACTGTAACCCATAACATGATATTATCGTTGTATTATTTACGAGCCATTATATGTGGATTCTTGATGTCTGATTTTCATTTTATTAACAAACTTTTTCAGACGTTTATTTGCGACAGTTTCTAGAGAATAAAAAATTGTCTAATTAAAAGCACCTGCAGTTAGTTTGATTTATGGATAGGAATGTAAACAACCTCAATTATGATTACATTATAACGTTCCAAAAAGCAGCTTGCTGCTAATTAGAAATGCTCAAAGTAATGAAATCAACACCGTCTGTCCGGATGCAACAACTGTGTAAGCTTCAGAATTTCACGAAATTACTTCAAGATTCATAGGATTTCAGTCTCTATACTTGTACAGCTACACTCAAATGCCCTTATATTCTCGCAAATTCCAGCTTCTCTCGCTGAGAAGATATGCTTTATTATTCTATAATTCTATATTCACGAGATGAACAAGGGAGGATGACTTTGGCTTCGTTCAAAATTCAAGAATCTTGTGTAGGTTTTATAGGTTCGAGAGAAAACACATTTTCAGAATCAAATATGTCGGGAAACCTGCCAAAGTTTCTTCGTGAACAGAATAAAATATTCTCTATTTCGTTCCTGAAAAGTGGAATGTCACAGAATGATACATGGAAAGCAATGAAGACTTCTTTTTTTCTTACAAAAAAGATTGGATTTGAAATTACGTCCAAAAACTGAAAATTCTAGGTTGTATCTAAGCGTGACATTCTGATCATTGCGCAAAATTCAATTCGCACAATCTTTCTCCTTTGTTTCTCACGTTGGGGACAGTTTTTTATGGAAATAAACAATATATTATCAGGGTGGCGATTTGATGGACGATTCCAAATTCCCCATCATCTTCCGGTATTTCCTGGTCAATTTTTACAATTTCACCGGGCAACCGAAAAATGTACATTCATATTTGTCGTAAATCACAAACATTTATTCCCACTTATGACGTTCATTATAAACATTCTTCAATACAATAGATCAAATATTGCAAAATAAATTAATTTTGAAAAAAATACTCTCCATGAAGTTAAATATCAAATCAAGAAGATGAATTTCCAACTAAAATTATAAATATTTAACAAGAACACTTCAATTTCCAATTATGAAGAAAATTTTCAAACCAAAAGATTAATTTCCAAATAGAAAGATTAATTTTCTACCAAAAAATACAATATTTCAACAAAATAGTTGAATTTCGAATTAAAAAAATAATTACTTTAAACCGAAAATGTAACTGAAACAAAAAATCTCCAACTGAAAAAGTTGAGTTCTCAAACAGATAAATCAATTATTTACGAAACAAGATAAATTTCCAAACGGAATTTGAATGCTCAAATTTTTAATTTAAAAAAATTTATGTTCAGCCACACAAATGGATTTTTGACTACAACTATGGAGATTTCAATTGAAATAAATTGAAGTTTCAAACAAATGTAAATGTTCAACTGTAGTAGTTGGATTTTAAACCAGAAAGACGAATTTCTAACTGAAGAAATGAATCTTCAAGTAGAATCATTGCTTTTTTTACCGAAAATTAATTTTCAACCAAAAAATACAGTTTCTCAATAAAATGGTTGAATTTTAAAATATAAAATAATAATTTCCAACCAAAAAGTGGAATAATAACGTTTTTGGCTTGAATAATTTTTTTTAACGAACATAAGTGTTTTTAACTAGATGAATTTTCCAATAACATACAAAATATTGAACTGAATAACTTGGATGATTTACCCTAATAAAGAATTTTTGAACAGGAAAATTCACTTTCGGATGAAAAGATCATTTTCTTCCAAAATATGAATTTTCCAACAAAATATGTAAATTTTCAATAAAACTATTGGATTTAAAATTAAAAGACAAATTTGCATCCAAATTGTTTAAATTATTAAATAGAAAATATCAATTTTACACTTAAGATGAAACAAATTAATTTTCAGTAGAAAGCAATTAATTTTCAACCAAACTGATGATTTTTTAGGGTGAAATGATGACTCTTCAACTTTGATGAATGTATTTCATGCAAAAGAGATGTACTTTTAACCATAAAGATTAATTTCCTACAAGAAGGCGAATTTTCTACATAATACAGAAATTCTCAAAGAAATAGTTTTATTTATAAATTCAAAAATCAAAATTCTACTAAAAACTTGAATTTCGGTCGCGAAAAGATGAATTAATTTTCAAAGAAGTAGTTACATTTTCAACCAGAGTTGTCATTAAATAATACACTTGAAAAAAATTAATTTCCAAAAAAAGAGTTCAACTTTTAATTAAGCAGTTGATTATTCAACTTAAAAATGATGAATACCTAATGAACAATTTGAACAAGTCTCGTATTATAATTTGGAAATATTTCTTCTCCAGAATACTGCTTCTGCTCTAGAAATTTCTTGAAGATTTTTCCTTATTTGAATTAAGAAGCGGGGACTTTAAAATTGTGACGGATTTTGAACTGGATGAGAGATTTTTTTAAATTACTGTCTTCTAAATCCGAATTATGATTTTGATAATATAAGCCAAATGATTATGAGCTGAAAAAATCTCATAGAGCAACAAATTCGCGAATGGTTTTTCTTTTAATAGAAAAAAATGGTAATTATTTTTTCTCATGAAGTATAGATGTATGTATTTGAAAAATTCCAGAATCAGACTAGAGGACATGCTTTGAATCGAACACTGAAAAAAAGAGTTTTTTCCACCCAGAATACAAAATTTTTTCAACCGAGTTTTTAATATCCCGTATAAGTTTCCGAATATTAAAAACCTGATATTTTTCTCCCGAGAATACCGAAGTTTTCCATAGCGAAAGGCTAATGTGTCGTTACCATAGCAACCGCAACGGTGGCGCCACAAATTTTATAAAAATTACTATATAATATTGCGTCACTGTTTTTAATAATTGTATTTTAATTTCGATTTTATATCTGGACTGCGTGAATGAGATATTTTATCAAAAGTTATTACTTATTTTTATAAAAAATTCATAATGTAAGTCAATAATACATTCTTTTCCAGTAATGAATTTTTTTCATTATAATTATATTAAAACATTAAAATTAGCAAGAATTTGCAAGTTTCTAATGGGTTATTTAATGTACAAATTTATTCTAATAAAATAAAATCATAAATCAAGCCGTTAAAAGTAACTGAAAGTTGCATTTTCTAATAATTTAATCATAAATTCAATTTTTAATATAATAGTCATAATAAAAAAGACCGGTAATAATATAAAATAATAATCACTTGAATCTGTGTGAACCAAGTGTGGTTAAGGCCATGTTAAAAAAGCGTCACGTGACCCAACTAACCGCTATTTTTTTCGCAACAACTCACGCCCGCACTGAATTAGATATCGAGTTGAAATTTTGAGGAAAGCCTCAGGGAACAATGAACTACGTTTATATACAACGTTTTTTGAAATCTGAGAATTTTTTTTTTTTTTTTTTTAAATAAAACTGGAGCATTATTGTCTATTTTTTCGCAACAACTTATGTCCACAAAAATTGAGATATGGAGTTGAAACTTTCAGGAAATCATCAGAAAACAATAACCTGCGTTTGTATACAACATTTATCTAGGAACTTTGAAGAAAAAAAAAACATAAATAAATTGACAGAAATACCGACCGTAATGTATTACTGTGTATCCAATTTTCAATGTACCTACTCAAGCATTTTTGAGGTTGAGATCCACATGTGTCAGCGTCCTCAGGGAGGCTTGTCTTATGGTGTCATTTCTAGGAACTAATTACCAAGGTGATGCAGGTTGCTTGACATCCGATATTTGCCGGTGCCGGTCGATAATTTATTATTGCAATAATACATTTTTCGCATCCCCCAAGTCTGTGCTTTGTCACACACTCTTCTTTTACACTCATTTATACTTTCTCAATTTTTCACTGCTTTATTTCAAATTTATTTTTTAAATATGGAACAACAAATTTCGATCTCAGGACTGGCTTAGTCACGTGGTGCTTGTTTAACATGGCCTTATTTTGGTATTTTTCTGTAAAGGAACCTTAGTTTTTTTTTAATCAGCTTACTTATTAGTGAGGGAAAAAAACTTTGGTTTTTTTATAACTAAAATACTAGTTTCTTTAAGGGAGCGAAAAATTTCCTAGGTGGAAAAAAAACTTCTTTTTTCTAGTGAATGATAAGATTTCTTTCTTGATCATAGAAAGAAAGCGGTCATTTCTCGTAATTTTTTGATAAAATTTCTATTTGCCTAGGTTAAGACAAGTAAATTCCCGGTTTCTGAAATGAATTCCCCGTCAATTACCGGTCAAGTCGCCACCCTGATTATAAGTAAACCAGAGTACACTTTATGCAGAATGGTTCTACCAACTCTGGAAAGAGCATATACATGTGTGAAATTGTGTCGATTTGGTAAAAAATGAAACTTACGATTGCCTGTTGTTGGTCAACACCATTTGATGGTGGCGGAGGACTAAAACTGGTGGCATTAGGTTGACCGGGGGTGGCAGGATGTGGTGCTCCAGCTGAGGTTGGAACTTGTGGTCCCCCGGGTGGTTGTTGTTGCTGTTGTTGTGCTCCAGCACTTTCTTCTTTGACTGGATTTGGAGGTGGTGGTTTAACTTCTCCAGCTGCACCTGCTGACCCTACAACCCCTGCAACCCCATTCACCGGAGGGGGAAAGACACCCCCACCGTAGGGCGCAGCCATTCCTGTCTGCACCATGTGCTGTAACAATAGAAAAAATTCCACAATTAAAAATCTTGCTTAAAGGCATCCTTAGATTCACTTTCGTGTATTATAATCTCAAGTTAGAAGAAAAGATTCTTCCAAATTTAGGGCTCTTTACAAGTTTTTGTCTTGTATGGGAAAATTTATTTCTCAGATAGATCTAATAGATTATTCTTATTAATCATATTGATGAAATTTCTTTATCAAAAAAAAAGTTTTGCATATTTGCTGAGTTTGGAAATATCTCGGAAGTCACGTTCGATCTCTTGAAAGTAGAGGAGAACAGAGAATCTCGTGTAGCTATGGAATATAAAATGGCGAGTCCCTCAAGGGGTTGGCAATGCTTCCGGAAACTGACTCCTTCACCTGGACCCTCATGGTTAGCCTGGAGCAATTTGGCAAGTTTCCATTAGAACGTCGGACGCGCGATGGGTTTGCTCTTCGCGAACCGAGAGCTAATTCGTTCTATATCTGACAATCACATGCAGTGTGCTAATTTCAGAATCAATTTCAAAACTTCTGCCCCTATCCACTCCTGGGAGTTATTCTCATCTCCAACATTCCTTCTGCATATTCGCCAAATATTGATTTCTCAATTCTGATTCCCTTTTTAGTTTTCCCATTCCTTTATCCCAGTTTTTCATTTTTTTTGTCTGTATTCAACAAAATTGATCTGTCGTTCTCAAATTCATCATCAAAGGTTTTAATTTCAAACATTTTTATGGTTTCGATAAACTATTTCTCAGTTTAATTTATGTCAATCATCTGTATTTTGTGCCAATTTAATTTCTTGTTATCGTAAAGGACAAACCTTGCTTAATATTGGACACTCATCAACGAAAACGAAACTGCTAAACTCCACTGGCGGACGATTTCAAATTCCCGGTCATTTTCCGGTTCATCACGGTCAAGTTTTTCAATTACCCCGGTCAACTAGAACTATATATATATATAAATTAAAATTTGGTTGAACAACCACCGCAAGGCCCACCTGGGAGCAACTGTCATTCAAAGAAT
>WSXT02156599.1:0-10154 GCA_011762715.2 Neuroterus valhalla | reverse complement strand
GTGAACCAATTTTGCATCGCGAGTTGTGTGATTTTCTACAGTTTCAACACGCTCTACGAGCACTAAAAATCTCGTTTGCAATAGAGTTGTTATGAAAAATATTATGCATTACTAGGAGTGAAACACCTAGTAATGCAACATACTATTCTGTCCGATATCTGATCTTTTTCTTAATAATTAGTGTAAATGATTAGGCATAGAAAAATGAATTTTATATTCCAATTTTTTTAGGAAGAAAGTTTATAAGAAACTTAACTTGAATAAGAAAAAGAAATTTTTGCAAGACCCTATTTTGTTCTCGAGAGTCAAAATAATCCGCCAATGATTATTATAATATATATTAACATTCCAGAATTAATGCTCAAAGAAATAATTACTTTGATTGAAAATGAGTAAAAAGGCCATTTGTTCAACACGAATAGATGGATTTTCATCTAACAATTTTCATGTCTCCCAAACTGATGTAATGCTGTTATCAGGGTGGCGAATCGGCGGACGATTTCTAATTCTCGGTCATTTCCCGGTTCTTCCCGGTCATGTTTTTCAATTTTCCCGGTCAAATATGAGTAACATATTTATATTTGTCGCAAAACGCAAACATTTATTTTTATTCATGACGTTCATTCTAAACATTCTTTAACACAACAGATCAAACATTGCAAAATAAATCAATTTTGGAAAGAATAATCTAATTTTCAACAAAAATATCATTTTTTTACAAAAGTTCAAACATTTAAACTTGCAATTAAAAAATCAATTTACGATAACAAAAGAGAAACAAATTTCCAAGAAAATAGTTGATTTTTCAACCAATGTGATGAATTTTTAAATAACATTATGAATCTTCAACCAGATCAGTTAAATTTCGAAACAAGAAAATGAATTTACAACTAAAAAGATAAATATTTAACTGAAGCACATCAATTTCCAACCATGAAACCGTCAAAAACCGTCAAAAAATTATTACATTTATGCACAAAATGACGAAAAATCAAATAAACCTGTAAATTGTTAACTGAAGTAGTTGAAGTTTAAACCAGAAAGACGAATGTTTAACTGGAATGGTGGACATTCGACTAGAATAGTTTAATTTTTGACAAAAAATTAATATTCATCTAAAAAATACCATTTTTCAACAGAATGGTTGAAATCCGAACCATAAAAGAAATTTTCAAACAAAAATGGAATAGTGACATTTTTGGCTTGAAAAATTAATTTTAAACTAAACATAAGAGTTTTCAACGAGATGAATGTTCGACTAAAATGAAAAATATTTGACTGTATAACTTGAATTGTTAACCGTTAAAAAGAATTTTAGAAGAAGAATGTTAATTTCCGAAGAAAAAGATCATTTTCTACAAAAAATCGATTTTTTAACAAAATGTGTGAAGTTTAAACACAAGTTTAATGTGTGAATTTTTATTTCAAAAAGCCGAATTTTCACCGGAGTGTCGATTTTTGAACTTGGAAAGGATCAATTTCTCACTAAAAATGAATTAGTTAAATTTTTTTTTTAAGAAATTGATTTTCAACCAAACTGATGAATCTTCAAATGAATAATTGATGTATTTTAGGCAAAAATATGAATTTCTTACCATAAAGATTAATTTTCTACAAAAAAGTCGAATTTTCCACGAAGTACATATATTCTCAAAAAAATAGTTTAATTTTCAAATTCAAAAATCAATGTTCAACTAAATACTTGAATTTTTACCAGAAAAAAATGAATTAATTTTCAGCAAGTGCTTTATTGCTTGAAGTGCTTTATTTATTTAAAATTAGGAAGAGCGAACTTTAAAATCGCGTTCCTGCCCTAAACAAAAACTATAATTATTTTCTGAAATTCCCTGTCCTGAGTGAGATAATTAAGGAAAAGCAAATAAAACGTGATAAACACATTTTTGTGAAAAAAATGAAGATAATTATTCTTTCTGTAGGTTTGGTTTAACATCAATTCGATTATCAAATTTGAGTCAGCTAAAAAAAATCTCCCAGAGCAACAAATTTGCAAAACGCTTTTCTTATAATGGAAAAAGAAAAACTTTCTTTAGATGACTTATAGATATATTCAAATATTTTGAGAAGCAGATTAAAGGAGCGTTACATGCTTTAATTAAAAAAAAATTCGAAAAGTTGTCTGCATGATCTTGTAGGGCTCCAAAAAAAAAACATTTTTTCTCTTCACTTTAATTCTTTTCAATCGTGCGTTGTTTGGCTGAAAATTCTCGTTTTCATTCACATTTTTGAATTTTGAAAATGACACAACTCTGACAATTTCGTTTTTATCAAAAAAAATCATAAAGATACATTTTTTCACTTTTTACCTACTACAAGAAACCGTACTTAAAATTTTTGAGCCTTGGAAAAAAAAGTACAAACAAATTTTGAAAATTCTCCCCCTCTCTTATTTTCGATCCGAAACAGCTAGTTAACGGAATCGACATGTATTTTTGATCCCTCCAAATGGGTGTCAAAGCACGATCGAATATGATCATTTTTTCGAAAGCTATCAAGTTCACAGATTATTTTTCATAATTTTTTGTGCGATCAAAATTGGAATTTTCGATTTTTTGAAAAAATTTAAAAAGTTGTTTCCATAATCTTGTGGGACTCTCAAGAAAAAATATTTTTTCTCTCTGACTTTCTTTTCAATCTTGCGTTACTTGGCTAAAAATTCTCATTTTCGTTCACATTTTTGAATTTTGAAATGACACAACTCTGACAATTTCGTTTTTATCAAAAAAAAATCATGAAGATAAATTTTTTCACTTTTTACCTACTACAAGAAACCGTACTTAAAATTTTTGAGCCTTGGAAAAAAAGTAAAAAAAATCGACTTGTATTTTTGATCCCTCCAAATGGGTGTCAAAGCACGATCGAATATGATCATTTTTTCGAAATTTATCAAGTTCACAGATTATTTTTCCTAATTTTTTGTGCGATCAATCTTGGAATTTTTTATTTGAGAAAATTCGAAAAGTTGTATCCACGATCTTGTAGGGCTTCCAAAAAGAAATATTTTTTCTCTTTCACTTTCTTTTCAATCTTGCGTTATTTGGCTAAAATTTCTCATTATTTTCGTTTATTTTTTTGAATTTTGAAAATGACACAACTCTGACAATTTTGTTTTAATCAAAAAAAAATCATAAGGATAAATTGTTTCTTTTTTCACCTGCTACAAGAAACCGTACTTTAAATTTTTTAGTCTTGGAAAAAAGAGTCCAAAAAAATGTTCAAAATGCTCCCCCTCTCTTATTTTTCATCCAAAACAGCTGGTTGACGAACTCGACTTGTATTTTTGGTCTTTTAAACTGGGTGCTAAAGCTCGATCGAATATGATCATTTTTCCGAAAGTTATCAAGTTCACAGATTATTTTTCATAATTTTTTGTGCGATCAAAATTGGAATTTTTGATTTTTTGTAAAAATTAAAAAAGTTGTTTTCATAATCTTGTAGGACTTCCATGAAGAAATATTTTTTCTCTCTGACTTTCTTTTCAATCTTACGTTACTTGGGTAAAAATTCTCATATTCTTTTATATTTTTGAATTTTAAAAATGCCATAACTCTGACAATTTTATTTTTATCGAAAAAAATGATTAGGATAAATTGTTTCACTTTTTAAGTGCTACAAGAAAGTGTGCTTACAATTTTTGATTCTTGGGAAAAAGTCCACAAAAATGTTCTTCACCTTCGTAAAAATCATTTTTTCTGACTCAGGGGGTCTCAAAACGTGGAGATTCCATTAAATCCGCGAATGTCAATTTTCGTATAAAACCAATACCTTCTCATTCAGAATGAGAATGTAATAAGATATCTTCCTGATTCATAAAAAGAAAGCGGTCATTTCTTGTATTTTTTCGGTAGAATTTTGAATAGTCTAGGTTGAGTCAAGTAAATTCCCGGTTTCTAATTAAATCCCGGTCATTTTTCGGTTTTTTCCCGGTCAATAAAATTCCTGGTCATTTTCCGGTCTTTCCCGGTCAAGCCGCCACTCTGGTTATTATTTTGAGAACCTTTTAGTTGAAAACTAGTAAAATATAAAATACCAAGAAATTAGAAATTGTAATCTTGAGTCAATATGACTGTTGTGTTTTCACTGCAACCGTTGCAGTCAGTCAGGCAGTAGGCAGAGGCAGGCAGGCAGGCAGGCAGGCAGGCAGCGGGCGAAATGCGTGACTTTATGAATGAAACTGCTATCGCCAAGAGTTTGTACGCTGAGGCAAGTAGTACTCGCGTTTACTCGTCCGTTCCACGGAGGAAGGAAGTGTCGGCGTTAAACTCTTGTCCCTTCCTCTTGTGAAACTCGCCCCAGTCTTCAGTGCACACCAGCGGACAATTTCAATCCGGCAGGATGTCGCATTCGAGGAAGTGTAACTCCCGTCTGGCCATCTACAGGGTGCCTCTAATCGCATCAATGCATCATACATTATTCATCTCATAATTAGATTCTAGACGATCAAATTCATAGCGACTATTAATTCATTCCTAGGACGTATTTACCAGTTTACCGGAAGTCACTCAAATTCATTCCAATTCTCATCCATTCCCCATCCATTCTCTCTTCATTATCTCCTATTTCTCATTATTTTATCAGTTCCTCTGAATGAAGTCATCTTCATATCTTCATTTCGTCATTTTTTTCAACGGATATTACAACACTTGAAATATTTTACAGAGAATAAGATAAACTTTTCTGTTTCGAAGAATGACTTCTTACACTGAACATTTTTTCAATTCAATCCTGGAATTAATTATCGAGAAAAAACATTATTTTTCTTTCAAGGGTTTCGTAGGTGAAACCCTTATAAAGAAGTTCAATTGTCCGTTCGTCTATCGACACGCCTTTATAAAAAAAAAAACTATTATGGCGCCGACCCTGAGGTTTTGTATTCGATCTATATTCGACCTCTACCAAGCGTATAAAGATACTGAGATCCATGGGAAAAATTTTATTCCCATAGAGATTCCCAATTTTATTCCGAAAATCATTTTGAGAGGGAGGGGAAGAAATTTAGAAAATGGAGGGGAGAGAAGACTAATCAAATTTTTTATGTTCTAGTCTTTGCTTTTTTGAAAACATTGGTTGACAAAGAAACGAGAAAATTTCGTTTCTCAGAATTTCAACCACTAACTTCTGGAAACTTTTTTCTTCGGACAATTTTTTGAGGGATAGCTCCAATTCGAAATTTTATTATGCAAATGTGCAACAGGAAAATCGAATTTTTCATGTTATATATTTTTCGTTTTTTGGAAATAGTGCTTAAAAATGATAAAAAATTAGAATTGGTTATCTTAGCTGTAAGGTGAGGTTTAATGATAAAAAATACAGTTTTCTTAGACCACTTTGTTAGTTGTTTTTCATTCAGTCCAATTTTTATCAGAGATTGCTGAACTTGAAAATCTTAAGGAAAAAAATTGATTTGCTGCGTTACACTGTGTTGTTTGTTTTCGTTATTCATTTTTAATATATTATTATTTATATCATATTTATTATATAAATCAATTCCACATTGCAAATTTGATTGTTGTTATTACCTTCCAAAGCTTTAAATTATGTATAACTGAACATTCCATAACTGAAAGTTTCTTGAATTAAACTATTTTATTCAAATTTTTTAGAGTTATACAATCTCCAGTTACAGGTATTCTGCACTATATAATTATATATAGTTACTTTAGTTAAAAACTAGAGTACTTGAATCTTCAGAAATTGTTCAAGTAATCAGCATTTATATCTGATTATCTGTCATATCAGAGAAATTCTGTATCAACTATTTAATTACAATAATTCAAAATTAAGATATTTGAAACGTCAGAAATTGTTTATTCAATTAGCCTTTATAGCTCACTTTTTTCTAATAATGGTACTATAAAAAGAGAGAGTGAAAATTGCTTGGATATGGCAAGGCTTTAAATTTGGTATTGTACTATTCTCAATTATTAATTGTTCATATTTTAATGTTTCCCTATTAAAATTGCCACACCATAAAGACTTCAGATTTAAAATAAATTGAAGGATTCAATAAAAATTTTCTATCAAAATCATCTAGTTGGTAAACTATCCATTGGGAATTGTCTGAATTTAATAGATTAAAATTTCAAATTTTTAATATTTTAAACTAATAATTTTGTACTTTTAAATAATCAAAGTTCGGAATTGAATATTGAAATCTTTCTATATTTTAATCGTTCTGGAACAAAATTGTTCAATTCAAAATTCAATTCAAAATTGTTCAATTCATTCAATAGTTTTCCCTTTCGCAACCTATTAATATGAAATTTTGAATATAATTTCAAATCATTTCAATTTGTAACGAAACAATCATAAACATTCGAAATTTGTGATTATTTTACTGGAAGAGAACCCTTATTTATCACAATAATTTAGCAGCTATTGAATTCTTACAATACTCCCAACAAAACTGAGAGTCATGTTTCCAATTTTTATTATTGTTATTTAAGAAAATCCATGATTCTATTGATGATGAAATCAATCAGCAAAAATTCAAAATGGCCTATTTTCATAGAAGACAAATACTGACAAGGAAAAAATCTATCACATCAGATTTTTTTTATTTTAGTACCATAAGAACTATAATTAATTGACTAATTATCTTGATTTCTGAGTAACGAACTTCATACTAAGCGATTGTTGTATTATTCTCAAATGTTCAATTATATGTTTTAACACTTTTGTGGATTCGTATAGGATTGAAATTTCCAGAAATTTGGTTAGATTAAGCGAACATGATTTTTAATATTCTTGCATAGAGAATGGGATGTATACGATGTATTTTTTGTACTATAGAATGATTTTTGTATGAAGTTTCGTTTTCGTGGGAGAATAATCGGTTCATAGGACTTCATTATAAACTAACTGTACAATTGTTGGCCTTCGTAAACATGTCATTCAAAAGATCAAAAATATCTCTTGCAACTTTCAAAAAAGTAGAGAATATTCAAATTATAACATGCATTGCAATACAAGTGTTATATTTTGATTGGATAAATCTAATTATGATCAAAATGAAGATAAGAATAGTATTAAACGTTTCCATCGATTTTGATTAGTTCCATTGTCTTTAACATTTTTAGAAAATTTATGAAAAGTTCCTTTTTCTGTACAGTTTTCCTTACAAGCACTGTTTTCTTATTTGTTCTTTTTTCATAAGTAAGCGAAATAGCCCACATTGTCGCTCACACTTCAAAGGATGATAAACAGCTGTTTAAAAAATAAACGATACATCAAATGTATGTTTGTGCTATATGGTCTGAAAGCGGTCCCCATAGAAATCATATATTCAAACCATTTATACCTATAATTAAAATTCTTCCTCACAGTTGATTTTAAAAAATCGAAGAAAACGAGCAGCTTAGCTTCTTTTTACGGTACATCCAACATAAAAATTTATTTATGTTTAAATACACGATAATTTTGAAGAACAGTTAAAATGTATTTATTTTTTTTAAGTTTCTTGTTTAATACTTCATGTTTTACTTCCTCTTCATTCTGATCGGAAACGTGTAATTTCCAAGTGTGGTCTTTTAATTAATAATTTTTTTTCGTGAAAGTGTCTCTTAGATCGGAGTATGCATGCAAAGGGGCGGAATAGCGATGAGATGGTGCGGTTGTGTGTATTCTATAAAATTCTAGGCCGCAACTGCTGTGGCTCTATTTCTAATCCATTTCTATTTTCTATTTCCATGCGCCGGCGTCGACACGACTATTTTATACGTCTGCGATATTTCGAGACAACGGTAGCGCCGCGCCGCGCCGCGAGTCTCCTCGTCGTCAATCCCACTATACGCCAACCACGAATATGTACACGTATGTACACTGTTCAATGGCATCTTTACACGCCTATCCAGGGACGGCTTTCAATTTTTTAATTCAAATTCTTCAATTCGTATGCATATACTTATTCTGGTATTAGGCAACTTTACAGTTTATACTGTGGCTTAGTTTGTAATCAACGAGGGGTTGTCAACTCGTGAAGTATGGTGTACTCTTGTATAATGAATTATAATTGAGTATTTCTGAGTATCTTGAAGTACGTGGGATATTCTTAGGTATCCTGAAGTATTTTGAAATATCTTGGAGTACTTCGAAATATCCTTAAGTACCATGAAACATTTCTAAGTATATAAAGTATCTTGATCTTGAAGTCTTTGAAATACCCTAAAGTAAATTGAAATGTCGTGAAGTGATCATTTACATACTGAAGTATGTAAATGATCTGAAGTACAATGAAATACTCTAAAAAACTCTGAAATATCTTGAAATATCCTGAAATATTTTGAACTATATGAAGTATCTTGAAGTCTTTGGAATATCGTGAAGCAAGTGGAAATGCCGTAAAGTATCTTAAAATATCCTGAAGTATCTTGAAATATCCTTAATTTTCTTGAAGTACGTGAAATATCCTGATGTATGCGAATGGTCCTAAAGTACATTGAAATAATCTAAAGTACTTCGAAGTATCTTGAATTATCTTGGAATATTCTGAAGTATCTTGAAATATCCTTAAGTACCACGAAATATCCTGAAACATCTTGAAATATTTTGAAGTATATGAAGTATCTTGAAGTCTTTGAAATCCTGAAGTAAATAAAATGTCGTGAAATATCTTGATATATCCCCAATTTCCTTGAAGTACGTGAAATTATCTTGAAGTATGTGAATGGTCTTAAAGTAAATTGAAATATTCTATAATGCTTTAAAATATCTTGAATTATCTTGAATTTTCTTGAAATATTCTGAAGTAGATATCCTGAAGTATCTTGAAATATCTTAGAGTACTTTGAAATATCCTCAAGTACCATGATATAAACTGGAACACCTTGAAATATTTTGAACTATATGAAGTATCTTGAAGTCTTTGGAATATCGTGAAGCAAGTGGAAATGCCGTAAAGTATCTTAAAATATCCTGAAATATCTTGAAGTATCCTTAATTTTCTTGAAGTACGTGAAATATCCTGAGTATGCGAATGGTCCTAAAGTACATTGAAATATTCTAAAGTACTTTGAAATATCTTGGAATATTCTGAAGTATCTTGAAATTTCTTGGAGTAATTAAAAATATCCTTAAGTACCATGAAATATCCTGTAACATCTTGAAATATTTTGAAATATATAAAGTATCTTGAAGTCTTTGAAATCCTGAAGTAAATGAAATGTCGTGAAATATCTTGATATATCCCTAATTTCCTTGAAGTACGTGAAATTATCCTGAAGTATGTGAATGGTCTTGAAGTAAATTGAAATATTCTATGATGCTTTAAAATATCTTGAATTATCTTGAATTTTCTTGAAATATTCTGAAGTAGATATCCTGAAGTATCTTGAAATATCTTGGAGTACTTTAAAATATCCTTAAGTACCATGATATATACTGAAACATCTTGAAATATTTTGAACTATATGAAGTCTCTTGAAGTCTTTGAAACATCCTAAAGTAAATTGAAATATCGTGAAATATCTTGAAATATCCTTCATTCTATTAAAGTACGTGAAATATCCTGAAGTATGTGAATGATCCGAAGTACAATGAAATACTCAAAAGTACTTTGAAATATCTTGAAATGTTTCGAACTATATGAAGTATCTTGAAGTCTTTGAAATATCCTAAAGTAAATTTAAATGTCGTAAAGTATCTCGAAATATCCTGAAGTATCTTAAAATATCCTTAATTTTCTTGAATGGTCCTAAAGTACATTGAAATATTCTAAAGTTTTTTGGAATTTCTTGAATTATCTTGGAATATTCTGAAGTATGCTGAAGTATCTCGAAATATCTTGAAATACTTTAAAATATCTTTGAGTACCATGAATTATCCTGAAACATCTTGAAATATTTTGATGTATATGGAATATCTTGAAGTCTTTAAAATATCCTAAAGTATCTTAAAATATCATAAAGTATCTTGAAATATTATCAATTTGCTTGAAGTACGTGAAATATCCTAAAGTATGCAAATGGTCCTAAAGTACATTGAAATATTCTAAAGTACTATGAAATATCTTGAATTATGTTGGAATATTCCGAAGTATCCTAAAGTATTTGAGATATCCTGAAGTACATAAAGTATCTTGGGGTATGTGAATTATCCTAAAAGACATTGAAATATTCTGAATTACCCTGAAATATATA
>WSXT02156588.1:0-10154 GCA_011762715.2 Neuroterus valhalla | reverse complement strand
TGTAAAGGGAACGGAGGCCCTCAAACCCGTAAATGGGAAGAGATTAAATACATACATACATACATACATACATACATGTAGAGTTTAAAAATAAGAGCGTTTGGAGTGGAGATATCGCTAAACACAAAAAAACAATTTCGAATTGTATCTTTTCCAACATTTATCAGAATGATTGCATTTTGAAGGTTCAAGTAAACGATAATGAACATTATTAAAATATGTCCTATACATTTTAACAGAAAACTGCATCTCATCACATATCTAAAAATCTCGAATACCCACCTACACAAAAATGATATCATAAAAAAGTCCAATTGGACAGGGCCCAAATATTTTTCGCACGATCCTACATTTTCCAGCGTCCACGTTTTACCGAGATTTTCGCAGCATATCCTGCGTGTTGTGTTAGCTATGTGTTTATGGTCGTTAAGATAAAGCGTTAGTTGTATGATAGGTAATTCGAAACCCGCCATGGAACAGTGGTCGGAAAACGTGAAAAGCTGGACAAAAGTAGGAAATTTTCCTAAAATAGACCAAATTTTTTGGCTTGGGAGTTTTTTGGGATCGCTGATCACGAATCCGGTGTCCAAAATTTCAAAAACAAAATGGCGGATCCAATATAGCGGTCGAGTATGCTGAATTAGTTCTTTTCCTTTTCTCCAAATTGATGGGAGGAGGTTCCGTGAATCGCTCATTACAAATCCGGAATCGAAATTCCTGAAAACAAAATGGCGGTCAATTATGCTAAATGAATTTTCGAATTGATTCCATATTAGTACAAGGAGGTTTCCGCGATCGCTGATCACGAATATAAAGTCGAAATTTCCAAAAACAAAATGTCGGATCCAATGTGGTGGTCGAGTATGCTTATAATTTTTAGTATTTTCTCAAAATTGGTATAAGCTTGTTTTTGGGTTCAATGATTACGAATCTAAAGTCCAAGTTCCATTTTGAAAAATGGCAGAATCAAAATGGCGAACAACTTCTTGTTATTATCTAATTTCAAGTCATTATTGCACAAAAACATGGTGACAGCTTCTGGATCAAAGCTTTTTTCTTGCCTTCAAACAATTCCCAAGACTTGAAATAAATGGATCGGATGTGTTTATCATGCGATGAAAAACATGTACCATTCTTTTCTCCCTCGCGCATTTTCGCGAGAAACTTTTCCTGTATTTTTTGAAATCTTTGTTTCTTGCTTCCAAGGCATCTTCCTATAATTGCCCAATCGGAAGTGGAGCCCATTCGACGATTTAGGGACCGTGAATGTCCAATAGTTCTTGTTTCAACCGGCATTGCGACTCTCAATCCGCAATCAATGACTCAAAAAATCCTACTTTCAATATTCTTTCAAAATTAGGAGTAGTTTGATAAAAAAATTGTCCGCTATATTGTATTCGCCATTCTTTAATGTGTATAATGAAAATCAAATTCTTCGTCAACAATCAAATATGATCCCCAATTTTCCAGAATGCAGAATGACAAGTTCGCTAAATAAGAAAAAATGTCAGGTGACTACCATATTATGGTCGGATGTGACGAAACACAGACCACGTTAACACATTTGACATGAAAGTCAAATAAAAAAGACGTATGTCAAATTCCGGCACTTTACTTTGAAATTGCTGAATCTTGACACTATCACACAATAGTTAAAACTTAGAACAATGCAGGATATCTTGGGATCACAACTATTTTGACACATTTCCGCAGAACTTTTATATGATTAGCTTAAGTTGCGAGCTATTTTGGTTTCCGATTTTAAAGCATGCTTTGTTTGATAAAATGGGTTTCAAATGAATAAATATGTTGAACTTACTTCCAGAAACACCCTCCATATTGTATACAATCAACGGAACAGCAACTATAACTTCTATGCAGTTATCAACGAATTGATCATTTTACCGTTCTCAATTGCCTTCGGCTACTTGGCGGAGCGGCCCACTATCAACAGCAGTATTAGCACTTGAATACGAATCCATGCTGTCTGCGCCTATGCGAATTTACGCAGACTCACTCAGTTGAACATATAAAAGAATAAACACATTCTGCCAAAGTTGCAGTTTCGACTTTTGGCCAGCTTTCCACGTTTCCCGACCACTGTGCAGCGTTTCCAGTTTTCAATAGCGATAAAAACATCCCATAATGTGTGCAGTGATCACGTGTGTATCATGTGAACAAAAAAAAAATAATAGCAAAGATTATAGTAGTTATACTACAAATCAAATCTTGAAATTTTCTTTTTGGTGCCATCACTGTCTTCTAAATTTTCGTTAAGAGTCATCGAAAGTTTGTTTTCCTTGCTGGGACAGTTAACGGAAATTTCATTGACTCGCTTTTGAGATGCTTCGTCAAGGAAAGGCTCTCGTTGAGGAAAGGTTTTCGCCAAAGCAATAATTCTCTTACACTGATGAATTGTTGGTTATAATATTTGTCCCACCTCATCTTTAGACCCTAATGGAGGCTCGTATAGACTTCTTTCTTAAAATATTGCGCTGTTGCTTGTTTTTGTTTAAATTTAAAATCAAGTAATTTTGCGCCTGTAAATCGGCACCACCTTGCATGCTGAATAGCGGTCATTGGCGTGCACTGCCATGCCGGCCTCGAGTATCTTCGACGAATGCAACGGGTAGCATCTATGTCAACCCTGAACCGTTGCTAATGAAAATTATGTAACTGGGCGTATTCCCATGATTCGTATTGTTGGAAATTTTGGGATGAATTTTCGGCTCTAGCACTGCGATGGGTAAAATGAATGCGTCAAGATATATTCCTTTCGCAATGAAATTTTTGAAAGTTCGACCAAAAAAGAAAAATTATTTATTACCAAAAGAGATAATATTCAACAAAAGAGTTGAGTTTTCAGGCTCAAACGAGAAATGTTTCAGAAAAAAGACGAACATTGAAACAAAAAACATGAATTTTCCTTAATCAAAAAGCAAACAGTTCAGTTTTCAACTGAATAGACGAATATGAACCGTTTTTTTTATAACCGCCTTTTCAACTGAACCGTTAAACTTTGGAGTCAAGAAAGGTAATTTTTCTAAAGACCTTTGGATTTTAAGTCTATATGTATTAAATAGTTACAGTTTTCACGAAAAATAATAAAATTGCTATTCCATCCGACGCAACCTCCGAAATTAAAAAAAAAAACTTTAACCAAACTATTGAGAGATGAATCGTCTAAGAAAAATATGATAGTTGTTATTTCAAACAAAAAAATGTTTTGTTATTGAATCAAGCACAGTTGGATTCTATTAGAAAAGGAACATTTTCAGCATTATCATTGGCCCCTTCACCAAAAAGATTAATTTTTAACCAAAATTTTGAACTCAAAAAAACTAATTTCGAAACTGAAATGGACGATTTTTTCGCTGAAGATTTGCATCTTCAACCATATAAGATTATCCAGCTGAAAAATAAAACAAATTGCAAGCATATTGTTATGGATTTTCAAGTCAAAGAGGCATATTTTATCAAAAACGTTTGTATTCCTGACAAAAAGAATAGAATTTTCAACCAAAATATACCACTTCCTACCAAAATAGTTTATTTCAACAAAAAAAAACATCAATTTTCTTCATAATACGGAGTAGGTTAATTTGCAACAGGAATAAAATTTAACTTGCGCCCAAGTATCCACATTTCCGATTGGAAAGAATAATTTTGAACAGAAGAAGAGAAGAATTTCTAACGAAAAACAAGTATTTTTAACCAAACTCTTGAACTAAAAATGACAATGAACTTCAAATCATTAATGGTTTAGTTGATATTTCGTAAGGGGTACTCACTACTTTTATGTGATTTCTGTCTGTTCGCCCATTGGCCCATTCCTCGCTTGAGTGCGTACTACGCTCTTAGTATACTTTACTGGCAGAAGCCAGTCGAGACTGAGGGTAAGGTGAGTGCCTCTTTTCACATCCCTCGGCTCGTCTCGTCCACGAGCGAAAATCCCGAAAGGCCAATTGCCGATTGGACCAATCGCAAGATCCCAGTGTATAGTATAAGAACATACACTTACAAAAATATGGAAAACTGACTTAAAAAATTGTCTTCAACCAAAAGAAAAACCTGCTTGCGGAAGTATGAATAACTTTGAAGTGGGCTCAAGAAAAAACTATGAAACTGAGGCGCCGAATTTGAAATCGTCCATAATGTTGCAAGTAAATGTTTTTTCTTTTGAACGCAATCTTAGGACTCTATCTTCCATTCCTTTGAAAATATATATTTTATATTGGATTTTTACCAGAAGAATAGAAACCACGATTTTGCAAAAGTACCAATCAACACCTCTTGTATCTTGGTTCCCTCTCTCTTGAAGAAGAAGAAGAATAGAAACGAATAAGGAACGCATCGAAGTGGTCGGCAGTTTTCTTCTGTCTGAAAATCTTGGCAAAGTGATCAGCCTTCATTAGTTGAGAAGAGTCTAGTGCAACGCCTTTTTTACAATTTATCTCAATCTTTCTCATATCGGTGAGTGAGATTTATAAGAATCCGTTCTTCCAAAAGACCTCCTCCTTCATCCTTCTTTCAGTCACCCTTGTTGAGCATTTCTGAATCCAAAGACGTCACAGTGCCACGTCAGCAAACCATCGCATCGCTTGTTTCATCCCTGTCACTTGCGCATCCTTTCTTCCCTTTTTCGCGAAGTAGGAAGTAATCAGTAAATCGCCCAAGAACGCCGTCGGGCAAATAGAATGAGGGAAGATGTCGGGGGTGAGGTTTCAAGCGGACCCAGAAACCGTCGATGTAACTCGATTATTTGTCGAAAGAAGTGTCACTTTGCCAAGTGTAGCGACCAACGCGAGAAAAAGTCTGTTAAAGTATCTCCTCTTATATTTAAACAAAAAATGTAAGCTTTAAATGATTTCGTGATGCTAATAAAGAAGAAAAACTTCTGGAGTTTGACCCTGGGAAAAGTTTCAGATAGGAATTCATTTTGAATCATTCAGAATCATTACAAAATCTGTATCCAAACCAATCCAAAAGAAGTTCTCAATTTGTTTCAATTTGGACTTTTTTGGATTGGTTCGGACTGATAAGGATTGTTCGGATACAGATTTCATAATTATTCGGAACTTTTGCCAGGAAACCTACTCTTACCTATTCGATCGAACTTTCGCACCCATTTTTAGGGACCAAAACGAGAAGTCAAGTTCGTTAACCAACTCTTTTGGATCAAAAATAAAATAGGGGAAGCATTTTGAAATTTTTTTTGGACTTCTTTTCCAAGAATCCAAAATCGCAAGTACAGTTTCTTGTAGTAGGTAAATAGTGAAACAATTTATCTTCATGATTTTTTTCGTTGATAAAAACAAAATTTTCAGAGTTGTGGCATTTTAAAAATCCAAAGATATAAACGAGAATGAGAATTTCAAGCCATATAACGCAAGACTGAAAGGAAGTCAGGGAGGGAAAATGTTTCCTTTTTTGGGAGCTCTACAAGATCGTGAATGAGACTTTTTGAATTTTCTCGAAAATGGAAAATTCCAATTTTGATCGTACAAAAAATATTTTTAAAAAATCAAAATTTTCATTGTGTCATTCAACCTTGCATTTGAATTCCTTGACCTCGGAAACCCCCGACTGCAAGTTTTCGCGAGCGTCATGGCACTTTTTCGAGAATCGGTCGGCCATTTTGGATCGGCCATTCTGTTTTTTGGAATTTCGATTGCATATTTGAATTCCTTGACCTCGAAAACTATAGGGTACCGATTTTAGCGCTTTTCTTTTGAAAATTCGATTTATTGCCAACTTTTCGGGACCTCCAGACCACTGTGGGACGTGACGTTACGCAAGAAAGCAGTCCAAATGTTGATCGATATTTTTTTACCAATCGATCTCTAGCTTCCAGGAAAACTTCTTAAGTGAACGACAAACAAATGTCTCACCGAAAGTTATTCGACCCTAAAGCCGCGTGCCATTGATTTTCCAACAAATAAATAATTGCAAAAAATAAAAATTGAACTTTTCGGGTATTCATTCTCAGTTCTAGGATATTTCACACATTTGGAAGGATTGGCATGCAGTTTTGACAAGATTTGACCGAGTTAGAGTGACATCTGTTTGAAAAAATTGTCTAAAACGCGATTTCTTGATTATGAGATCTTAATTTTTATCTCGAAAACTAACCGCTTTATGAAGAAACAATAAATACAAAAGAGTTTCGATTTTCAATCAGGCATCCGATGGTATTTTTTGAAAATCAATTCCTTCACTTTTCCAATTCGGTATTCAGGACGTCACGTTCAAGCCGTTCCGAGCGCTAGTCCCCTTATTGCATCGAGCTCTTCATAATGCGACCTCAGCAAGCCTCAGAAGCAACAAATAAAATTATTACAAATCGCGAAACTAACACAAATAATGATAAAAATTGTGGAAAGAAAGACATACATGGTATGTTAAACGAAGTAATAAGAATTAAGTTTTACATTTGTCCCAATTTCCAGTTTACAGGAACATGGATATTCTCTACCCTAATTTATCAAACATCCAATGATGTGAGTGAAAAAGTGGCTGAAGATAAAAATCCAGCACCGTACAGCTATAATGAAAATCGAAATTTTAATAGTAATCTCGCGGATCTTGATACAGGTACCATTCTGTACCCCCCCCCCCCTCTCTCTCTCTCTGTATATACATATACTCACTGCTTGGACGGGCGCCTATCGGCAGAGCGCCGGTTTCTCGGCTGTTCTGAGTGTTAACCGTTGCCTAGTCAGTCGTCGCTTCAAATCTGGTTTGAACTGGATTTATAATTTTTATCCCCAGTGGACCACGACCTCCGGTACTGGCCCCCTTCCAAGCGGTGAGTATATATATAAATGAATGTTTGTCTGTATGTCCTTTATAAAATCGTAAACTATGCATTTAATCATGTGATGATTTTTGGCAAAGTTATTGTGCATGAGCCCAAGAAGGCTTCTTAGTTTGCGCGACCAATTTTTGGCGACGAAGCCGCGGCCACAGGGCGCAGCTAGTTGGAAAAATAAGTATCCAGAAGATTTGAATACCCCCTTATCTCTTCAAGTTACCCAAATTCTTGGCAGCAGCAATAATATCCACGCACATGATTGGAACATCGACTATTTCACAAGAGGTAAATGGAATGTAAATAGAATAGTGAACAAATTGTTTTTGAAAGTAAATTAATGAGAATATCATACTGCCGTGCAAATGGAAATGAGCGTATCTGCAATTTTTTTCAATAAATTTGAGTTAAGGGAAGTATGATAAACCTACTGACGACGTCATCTCAATTTTAACAAAAATTGCAGATACGCTTATTTTTATTTGCACGGCAGTATACTACAAGCCTCGGGGGAAAAGACGGAAGAAATCAGAAATTTTACTTCTCCTGGTCACAGTTGGTTCAAAATTGTTTATAAATATTCATAGCTTGTTACGAATGTAACAATGTAACAATTTAACAATGTCACAATGTAACAATGTAATATCACAGGCGAAAATTTTGCTGCAGCTGGTATTGTTGAGCCTTTGACCCCAAACACAATACACAACAGGAAGATTGGGCAAATAAATGTTCAAAAGATTGGAACACCTCATTTTCTCGTCAACACACCAAAATTCTTGGCAGTTAGTATGCCAATTATGCACAGAATTGGAACACCGCCAATTTTACAGGAAGTAAATGACACATTGATCTACAGTGCGTGTAAAGAAAAAAATGAAGTAAACAGAGAACCAACGCTGGACATGCGCGGAAAGACTTTACTGAAAATGCTGCTACGAAGGCTATAATTGTAAAGCATAGGAAAAAATATCATCCAGCAATCTCACACTATCGTAGGGTACATGCTCCCAACAGACTCTACATATCAAGTGATAATACGGTCAAACAGATGTTCGATGAATTTTTTGCTGATAATACAGGAATATCTCCTCCTTATACTCTTGACGGAAACATAGTTAGAGGTATCATTTGCAAAGTTGGGTAATGAAGAGTGCAGAAAATGCACAACCTTTAATCTTCATGATTCACTTCAGCCAGAAGAAAATCTTTATCCTGACTGCCATGTTTGCAAAGATAAGTTGTTTCATCATCCTAAAGTTATCGAAGCTCGCAAGAAACATCGCAGTCATGTTGCATAAGTTCCCATGGGGAAAACGACATTATTCTATTCAGCAGAATTACAGAAGGTAATTTTTTTTTTTAACGAGAGTTACGTGCTACTTGGGCTATATATGAGAAAGCCATAACAGAACTTCCGCTGTAATTTGGAGCGAAGAAATTTTGAGGCAGAAAAGGACAATTTCAGCATGTTCTATGCATTCTTTTTGCACTGCCGAGACAAGGAGCAAATTATTGTGTGGTTTGATAACTCTGATGAAAGTATTGATATTTTCTACTTTGAGAGTGGAACACGTTTATCTCCGCTGACGCATTCCACCATGAGGTGGAATTATCAGTGCTGAAAAGTAAGAATGTCTATCAGAGCCGGACTTAGGCATGGGCCGACCCGGGCCTAGGCCTGGGGCCCCGCCGAGCAGGGGTCCCGCAAAGATTGCATGAAATGAGAAAAAAAGGATCAACAATTCCCAAAATTATAGAGGCCGACTTATGTAAAGAATTTTATTGATCAATAATAAAAGATAATAAAAATCAATCAATCACTATTGTTTTTACTTATGAATATTTTTATTGATTTTATTAAACTTTTTCGGAAAATTAGTCGCCTTGAGTGGGCCCCGCAAGATTTTAGGCCCAGGGCCTATCGAAGCCTTAATCCAGCTCTGATGTCTATGACTTCCAAGATTTTGAAGACTGCGTTCAAGAGGACAACGGAAGGAATGACCTGCCAACTTTTGCTGATGGAAAGATAACGCATCAATTGCAAAGCAGCAAAACACCACGTCGCATACCCATTTGAAACAGATGAATCTTTTCAAGGCTTCTAGGAGAAACTGCTTTTTGCAGTATAGGCTAGGTAAGTACCTCTGGCTTGCTACGTTCGCGCTATCTCTTGGATTTAATTTTGAATAGTAGGGTATCCCTGGCAGCCCGCACATGACTCACGCGTGTATTTATATATTGAAATATGCACAGAAATGCCTTTTCCTAAAGCTTTTTCATCTGTTGAAACGTCATGTTTTCAACAGAAAATGAGTATCATACTACGAGAAGGATTTCAGAAAGTAGATACAAGCATTTTTCGGCCTAAAAGTTGAAGATAAGGCAAGAAACTTGTAATGATCTTTCATTTAAACGAAGTTCAAGAAGAATCCTACCAAGGATTTAACACTAAAATGACTGGAAATATTGATAGATCCACATCAGTACGGTAACCAAGAGGAAAAAAAAATTTATGATGTCAAAGCAGCGGTGATTTTGAAGACCTGCATAACCTTTAAAGCTTCTCAATTTCAAAGTAAATATAGTAATATTAAACATGTTTACAAATAAATGAAATAAATCACGCACATCAAGCTAATTTGAAATAAATATGTACATTTTGAAAAATGATTTCCATCATAAATTATTTATTTCTTTACAAGTTTCGAATGAAAAATTGATTGGAATATTTTTTGTAGACATTTTTTTACACTATTTAAATACGACTTGCGAGAATGTTTCGCAAGGAATGTGAATAAAATATTGCATTAAGAACAATCACGCTTTTTCTCGAGAAAAATTCTTCATCCTTATATGTATATTTTTTATAACACTTTTTTCAGCTGGAGTCTGATAGCCGTGAAATTGCTTATGGCTTTTGCAAGCATGCTACAACACACAACACCACAACACTTAAAATTTTTTTGAATTGTTGAGAGATTTTTAAAATCTCATGTTCGATTTTTGACTCTTCGAAACCTTCTGGAATCTTTAAATTCTTGAAAATCTCTCCAAAATCTTGAAAACCTTCGTGAATTTTTGTGAATCAGCTTGAGTTGCTTTAATCCCTTGAACTCTTTGTGAATTTCTTTGAAATCTTCGGAATCTCTGAAATATTTGTGAAATCTTGGAAATATTCTGAAATGTTATTAAAACTTCTGAAATATTCGTGGGATGATTAAAAAAAAAAAAAAAAAAAAAAAAAAAACTTTAAAAATCTTTCGGGAAATTTTCCAATATTAAAAAAATCCCTGGAAAATCTTAATCTTAAGAAAATAAAAAAACTAAAACCCCCAAACCC